>SKCR01051697.1:0-98105 GCA_019454045.1 Zanthoxylum bungeanum
TCAAGTCTCTAATCTTCTTCCATGCATTCGGCCAAGGTGATGAAAAATTACCGATTTCGTTTTCAATCCAATCGAATCACAAATCGTCATTTTATGTTCGTTTAAAGTCATCCAATTATCTTATAAACAACAAATCATCATCTCCATGGTCTAGGTAGTATTCGGCCAAGCCTCTCCAAGAGGGGAAAAATTAATCCAATTTATTTTTCATGAAATTGATAATGTATAACATAATATAACATACATTTAAGCATACTTAATCAATCAAAATCATCAAATCATGCTTCAATCAATTTTGCCCAAATATTACCCTAATATATTTGCATGCTCTTTAAGCTCTGATACCATTGTTGGAAAATCTAATCCATGTCCCAAGATCAAAAGAACAAGCAAAACATATAAATGAATGAACAATATTGAAGTATGGCGGAATCATACTCACAAAGATCGGAATGCGGATGCGTTGATGAAATGAAAAATTTCTCCTTTGTGCAGTGGGGTTTCGGCCAAGGTGAGTTGGGAAGCTCCAAGCTTTCTTTGATCCTTCCAAGCTCTAAGATGAGTTTCCCATAACACCTTTGTATGATCCCTTGAAGGTGCTAGCCTTGAATGTGATTTAATGTTCCAAACAATCACAAAATCTTCAAGCTTTTGCAACAAAAACCTGAAAATGGAGAGCTGTGAAACTGTGACAGTTTCGGTCAATAGGAGAAGAGAAAGAGTGATGATTTTTGCTTTCAAAAATCAATTTATATTTATGCCATAATATTTATTAAATTAATAATAAACTTATAACACAAATCATGCAATGGCTTAGAGTGTCAAACACTCAAACTCCATGCAAAACCATTGAGTGTATTGTACACTATCACCATGCAATGTATTAACAATTAAATAATGCATAAAATGACATGTGTCATGTGGGCCCCACACAACCCAAATGAAAGTGGGCCCACGCGTACTCACGCGTTCGGGTTCGATATTTCCGAAATACCGAACTTTCGTCGCGACGTTAATTAAATCGAATTTAAATAAATAATTGCGCCTAGCGAAATTATTATTTACGTCGCTAACGAATTAATTCTAAATTAACTCGTTTGCCCGAATTAAAATCTAATTTTAATTTCGCGTCGAAATCGAATTTCGATTATTATATCGAATATAATAATTTTACGATTAATTCCAAATTAATCGTTCTCTCTCTATGTATAGTACTTTATCCAAGATAAAGTCTCTCCGTAATTAATCCAAGATTAATCGAGTTTGAATCATACGTCATTGGTGAATCTTCGGGAAGCGACCCAAGAGATCTCTAGATATGTTGGCAGTAAATCCGGTTGTCGAACTATCCGAACACGTACGTACAAGTACTACGTTTTTACCGATTTACAAGACAAGGTTAGCCTCTAGCAAAACGCCATGTCTACCCAATTCTCTAGAAATATTCTTATTGGAATATAAGATCTATAACAGGCGTAGTATACCGTAGTATAGTGTATATCGTAGTAGTATCGGATGATCACATGTAAGGTCCTGGGGCTGGAGATGTGTCTGCCCCGTACGATACACATATCGGACATCAAGCAACCAGTCTCTTTGAATCGGATAATCCTGACCTAGTCATATATCCCGATGGTTGCAACCATTATAGAGTACTAGTTCTGTATCCCTCGCGATCATCATCTCCATATGTCTGAAGTGATACTTCCATCTTGACATCACACCCAATACACTACGATTCTCGATAAACCCAGAAGAGGTGTACACAGAACCCGTAAAGCCCTGGACCACCAAAACTAAAGTTTACCGATTGTCGTAAGTACTAGCGATGCAAGTCTCAGGTTAAGATCATATGCACCTACCCTGAAGCGGACTCCCATAGACACGCAGACATACTACCAATGGGACTCCGCGGGGTCTATCCAGAGCGAAGCTGTTTTCCGTACCATCGGTAAAACACAACCTCCTACCGCACTTGCATAAGTATCCAATACTTAAATATATGAGAACTATGTCGTTGTGCCCTCACAACATGCACAAGTGCAGTACTAGTCTATTCCGCATTATCGATGTCCAATCTCGATAATACTACGACTAGGGATATTTAATGATTAAACCTTTATGGATTGTTACCGTCTCATATCATCACAATCCGAAACTAATCATAGGGACTTTTACCATTTATATGTCAAAGTAAATAAATTACAAAACGGTAAAAGGCAATTTCATTACTACATAGTTAATTTTGTACAATAATACAATATCATTTACAAAATAGTGACGCTATGGGTCATTACTGTCTAACACTAACAATCTCCCCTTTTTTGATGATGACAACCTCTTAAAACTTGTGAGCTTTTAGGAGTCCAAATGTTGACGATTTTGCTCCCCCTCAATGTGTGATTGTCTTCAAAATAGCTCTATAAGACTTTGACAAACACATTAGTATAATTACTCCCCATTAATCCAAGGGTGAGAGTAAAACAAGTTTTAATCTCATTCTAATGATTTCTCCCTTTTTGACATTATCAAAAAGTGGAAAAGAAAAAATTTAAATCGAAATGAGATACCAATTAAATATGTGCATTAAATGATGATACCAAAATTTAAAAGTATGCACATTTTGGCATTTCCTCATTTTTTCCATAAGATGTAGAAATCATGCATAAAGTATTTCTCAATTTTTTTACCAATGATTACCAATTGAATTATTATCAATGCATTTTTAATGATTTCTTCCCATAATTATGATACCAATTAAAGAACAATCAAATATTCATGCTTTTCATTATACCAATGGGAAATTATGTCTATATACATGCATTTCATTTTCATTTAAATATGTTATATGACAAAAGCATGTTCAATGCAAATCAATCAAGTAATCGCATATATGTAATTTAACTCAATAAATTCAATGTGATACTAATTGATACAAAATAGGGTTTAAATGTATGATTAAGGTATTTAATGATATCAAATAAACAATTGATACCAATAGAAGTTTGAATACATTGCCTAATCACTTATATGCTTCAAAAAATTTATACTAATTTGAAATAGGCAAACATACACAATGTAGAGGAAACAATACCAATATTTCCGTGAATACGGATTTTACCTATTACCGTTGCGATTCCTCATTTCTTTGAGCCTTTGGGATCAATTTGCAATTCTCTTTAAGATCCTTCTCAAAGCTCCCTCTACAAGATTATCAAGTGTATTTTGGTACCCAACTTTTCTTGGGTTCATTGGGGTTAAACTTGATTCCTTGAGGAATCCATGCATTTTTAATCACATTTCTGTTCATGCACTAAAACATTTTGTGTCCATTTTCATTACATGCATAACATGTGATATTTTCATTGTTAGCAATATTAGCATGGAAGTTGGATGCCTTAACAAAATAATTATTTAGAAATTTTCTCTTGATATAAGGCCTATATACTAATCCTTCTCTTTTAAATGCACATTTTTGGGATCCAATTAGCATATTAAAAATTTTATGTCCCAATGTGAATTTACTAACTATGGTTTGCAAATCTTTAACCTTTGTGTTTAATAAAATATTTTCATTCAAAATAGATTCACATTCACATGTTTTTGAGCTAGATGGCATATTAGATATGACATTTTCAATTTCTAGCTTTTTATTTCTCAAACATGCATGTTGATGGTATTTTCAGATCCTATGATATTTAAGCAGTACGGCAGGGGTAAAAAGGGTAAGTCCATTGTTGATCGAGATCATTAAATGCCGACCCGACCACATGAGTGTTACAAAGCCAACAGTAAGGGGCCGATCACTTTATGATTGGTAACCAACCACTCCAGACCGGATGGTCGGGCATCATCAGATCGATAGGAGCATTCTCAGTTCAAAAGATCATTGTGACCGACCTCATAAAGACCGGGAGTATGCTCCAGAAGATAAGACATCTTATTTTTACAGGTAAGAAGATAAGTTATCCTACTTTCATGGGGAAAAATTGATAAGTCAGTGTCCTAATAGGATAAAGGAAGTGAAGGTAGTTTCGACTAAGAATTCTTTTAGGAAAATGAAAACTGTTTCTTTGCTATTATAAATAGGAGGGGAAAGTGTGCTTGTAAGTAGAGCGTTGAGAGTTGAGAGGAGAACAAGAGAGAAACATATTTCGGTAATAAAACATCGTCCGTTCTGTGTCCGTGGATGTAGGCTGGATCTGATCCGCCGAACCACGTTAAATCTCTTTGTTGATTGGTGTATTTATCTATCTTTTGCCAAATTTGCTTTTGGTTTCCCATAGACAAAACAAATTCACAGTTGGAGGAGGATTGTCTCGGGAGTAAAAAACCCTTATTGCCCCTAAGACCGAAATAGGCCGTCAACAGTTGGCGCCGTCTGTGGGGATTCAACAAAAAGCAGCTCGCGTAGTAAGACAATGGCAGAAGGTGGAAATCACCGGTCGTCAGGGAGTTCAACAGTGGATTGGATGGAGAAGATGGAGGAAAATATGAGGAAAGATAGGGAGGAAAATCAAATCCTTTTGAAATCCATGATGAACAGATTTGAGAGGATGGAAGAGACGAATAATGAGAGACTTGAAGCCGGAGCCATTCGGAGGAGAGTCGAAATAACGGAAGGAAAAAGGGTCACAGATGTGAGTGATGACGATGAACCGAGGAGGAAGGGTCCCTACGGGATCAGGTCGTAGTGGAGAAAAAGATTTACAAACGGAGGATACGTGGGAAGAAGAAGAGGGGAGACAGTCGCCAGATTCTTCCTATGATGGCCCCCGCGACACCAGAAGGGGAGATAGGAAGGATGGTGAAACTGGACGGGAAATCTCATGCCATGAGGAACGTTGCACCTGGGGAGACAGACGCAAAGAAGGCCGCAGGAGGCGGCACGGTAACACAGATGGCAGTATAAAATCTTGGTTAAGAAAAGAAATGGCCAAGTGGGGAGCGAACCTCAAAACGGACACGGGAGATGCTCGGGACGACGAGGTTGAATCTCCCTTCACAGAAGAAGAAATAGGTCGGTAAAGTTCCCAAGATGATTCAACATGCCGTTCATGACGCCCTACAAAGGCCACACTGATCCAAAATCCCATATTGAGAGTTTTGTCCTGTTGATGGAGGTCCAAAGAGTAGTAGGGAATGCCGTTTGCAAAGTATTCCCCCTAATCTTGGGGGGATCTACCATTCTGTGGTTCAGAAGTCTAGCCTCATGGAGCATCAGAAGCTTCGCGTAACTCATGAAGTCATTTGTTCGGCACTTCAAGGGGGTCTGCGTCCCAAAGAAGACAATTGGGGAATTGAGGCTCATAAAACAGGGGGGCGATGAACCCATGAAGGCTTTCATTGAGCGATACCATAGCATGGTGCTCGAGGTCGGAGGATATGAGTCGCTCGAGGCCTTGGAGAGTTTGAAGGGAGCCTTAAAGATCGGAAAGCTATGGACTCCCCTGAGGATCCAGGGTACACCGGATTATGCCACCGCTCTGGAAACAGCCCGAAAGTTTTTTTGTTGGAAGATGAGGAGAGAATTACCTGGAGGGGGACAGCTATCAGAGAGAGGACGATGATGGCAGAAGCTCCTCGCAGGCCAGACATGGAGTTCAAAAAACCACCCCCGAGGCGAAGGGAATTCAAGCCGGTACCCGGGATGACCAAGAAAAGTGAATCTCGACTCAGGTGAACCATGTAGCCGAGGAAGATGCATACATTCCTCTGAATAAACCAATGGGGCAAATCATCATGGAAATCCAGGGAAAATGTCTCTTGATAGAACCTGACCTCAGGAGATTCCCGCCAGACAGGAGGAATAATAAGTCATATTGCATGCATCATAATTTGAGGGGACATACGACAGATAGATGCAAAGACTTACGGGAGAAAATGGAAGACCTGGCGCGGAATGGGTACTTGAATAAATATATTGACCATGATGTTATGACGGCCAGGCAGAGAGCGCATTGCCGACAGGTGAACACCATTGCAGGGGGAAAGACACTGGCCGGGGACTCTAACCGATCAAGAAAAAACTATAGTCAAACTCAGGGGTTGGAAGTGTTAGAAACAGAACGGGCCTCAGAAATACAAGGTGGTCAGGCAGTGCTAATAATGTTCACAGATAAGGATGCTCGAGGGGTGAGTTTCGCCCATGATGATGCATTAATAATCAAGGCGACAATCGGAGGTTCTGAGGTAGACAGAATCCTAGTGGACCCCTGGAGTGCAGTGGATATAATCTCAAAGAAGGCTTTGGATAGCCTTGGTGTGGAGTATGTGACTCTAACCGATGATGGGACTCCCCTATACGGCTTCGGGGGCTCAACGGTTGTCCCATTGGGAATGATACAATTGGCGATGATGATCAGAACCCGTCCCCGGACTCGGATGATTATGATAAATTTCACGGTGGTGGATTGCATGAGCAGTTACCAAGTCATTGTTGGTCGGCCTTTCATGATGAAGACAAAGGCTGTAATGTCTTGCTATTACTTAAAGTTGAAGTTCCCCACCCGGGAAGGGATTGGAATCGTGCGCGGGAGTCAGAAGGTGGCTCGGAGCTGTTTTGCCACCCTCTCACGGGAAACCCTCTGTATTAAAGCGGGTACCGGAAAAGGCAAGGGAATGAAGACGGGGAAGAAGCAAGGAAGGATCCGGGTCCTCGGCCAAAGAAAGTTGCCCGGCTAGGGGCAGTCGAAGAACTAGAAGTGATAGAACCTTTTCAGACCTGGGAATAGTGTAAAAATAGGGGAGACTCAGACGAGGTCCTGAAATATGACCTGCTGAAGTGTCTAAATGAGTACCCGGACATCTTTGCATGGGGGCACGACGATATGCCCGGGATTTATCCGAAGTTCATCAATCATCGTTTGGCAGTAAACCCATCACACAAACCGGTCAAGCAAAAAAGAATAGCCTTTAACTAAGAACGGTGCAGGGCAATGGCTACTGAGGTAGAAAAACTGTTGAAAGCCAGTTTTATCAGAGAAGTGAAATACCCGGAGTGGGTATCGAATGTGGTATTAGAAAAGAAATCCAATGGAAAGTGGATGATGTGCGTGGATTTCACCGACCTTAACAAAGCGTGCCCGAAAGACAGCTTCCCACTACCAAACGTAGATTAGTTGGTGAATTAGACGGCCTGCCAGGGACTGCTAAGCTTTATGGATGCCTTCTCGGGATATAACCAGGTCAAGATGCATCCTGAGGACGAGGAGAAGAAGACCTTTGTTACCGATCAGGGGCTTTACTGTTACAAAATAATGCCCTTCGGATTGAAAAATGCGGGGGCAACCTTTCAGAGGCTGGTGAACAAGATTTTTAAGCCACTCATCGTCGCATCGATGCTGGTATATGTTGATGATATGATAACAATGTTTAAGGAGCCAGGGTGTCACTTGGCCGATCTGAATAAAACCTTTGAATTGCTAAGGAAGCATAATTTAAAGCTCAACCTGGCGAAGTGTGCCTTCGGAGTGGCCTCGGGAAATTTTTGGGCTATGTGGTAAGCTCCCGAGGCATAGAAGCAAACCCGCAGAAAATCCAAGCCATTCTGGACTTAAAATCCCCCAAGACGATAAAAGAAGTGCAAAGCCTGACCGGTAAGGTGGCCGCGCTCAATCGATTTATTTCCCGAGCAACCGACAAGAGCCACCCCTTCTTCAAAGTGGTTAGAAGGCAAAAAAGGAAGTCAATTGGACGCCAGAATGCGAGGAGGCCTTCATGCAGTTAAAACAATACCTGACGCAGCCCCCACTTCTAGCAAAGACGTCCCCAGGTGAGACCTTATACTTATATTTAGCTGTTTCGGAGCATGCAGTGAGTTCAGTATTGGTGCAAGAGGCCGATAAAATCCAAAGGCCAGTGTATTATGTTAGTAAGGCTTTATTAGATGTTGAGACCAGATATCCAGGACATGAGCTGGTCGCCTTGTCATTAATCACTGCGGCCCGGAAGTTACGACCTTACTTCCAGGCCCATCCTATTGGGGTTTATACCGATTATCCTTTGAGGCAGATTTCGCAAAAACCAGAAGCCTCGGGTAAGTTAATGAAGTAATCGGTAGAGTTGAGTGAACATGACATTTCTTACCTCCGGAGAGCAGCGGTAAAAAGGCAGGCTCTGGTAGACTTTGTTGCTGAATTCACAGAACCTCAAATTCTGACCGTGGGGGAAGACAAATGGGAGATGTCAGTAAACGGATCTGCCAGCTCACAAGGTAATGGGGCTGGAATCGTATTGAAAAACGGTAAAGGTGAAGAAGTGCTGTTCGCTTTGAGATTCACCTTCGAGGCCACAAATAATGAGGCAGAGTATGAGGTAATTTTAGCCGGTTTAAGGTTATGCACGGTGATGGGCGTCCACGACGTAGTTGTAAGAAGTGACTCCCAGCTGGCTGTTCAGCAACTGAAGGGAGAATTCCAAGCCAGGGAACCAAGTATGATAGCCTATTTAGCTGAGGTAAAAAGGTTGGTGGGGAAAATGAGGAATGTGCACTTTTAGCAAATCGGCCGGGAAAACAACTGTGAGGTAGACTCTTTAGCACGGCTCGCATCTTCAATCAGGTCGGAAAATCCTATAATAGTCCATCTAATCTGCCTCCGAGAAAAAAACGTATGAGAGCTCGAGGTAGAAGTATTGGATATGGAAAGCAAATCTTCATGGATGCAACCAATTAGGAGATATCTGGAGACCGGGGAGATACCTGAAGATAAAAAGGAAGCCAGAAAACTGAAATTCAAAAGCACCAAGTTCTCCCTGGTCGAAGGTGGCTATACCGAATGGGCTATACGGTACCCCTCCTGAGATGTTTAGCAGAAGAAGAGGCTGACTATGTGCTCATGGAAATTCATGCGGGAATCTGTGGGAGTCACGCCATAGGATAATCAATTGCCTTTAAAGCTTTAAGGCAAGGGTTCTACTGGCCGACCATGCATCAGGACGGTGTGAGGGTAGCCCGAAAATGTGAGGGATGCTAGAAGAATGCCAATATTCACCACCAGCCCACAGAATATTTTACGACCCTATCCAGCCCTTGGCCGTTCGCCCAGTGCGGGCTGGATATCATCGGACCAATGCCGAAGGGGCGAGGGCAAGCGAAATACGCCATTGTTGCCATAGATTATTTCACCAAATGGGTGGAAGACGAACCCCTATCCAAACCACAGAGAAGAAAGCTATGGAGTTCTTAAGAAAGAATATTATTTGCAGGTTCAAAATTCCTCGGGCTGTCATCACCGATGATGGAAAAAAGTTTGATAGCAAAGGTTTCAGGAAGCTCTGTGAAGACCACCAGATCACCTTAAAATTCACCTCACCTGCCCATCCCAAGTCTAACGGGCAGGTAGAGGACACAAACAAGACCATCAAATCCAATCTTAAAGCTCGGCTCGGAGCCTGCAAGAGCTTATGGGTCGAGGAGTTACCAGAGGTGTTGTGGGCACACCGGACGACCTGTAAGGATTCCACAGGAGAAACTCCATTTTCATTATCATACGGATGTGAAGCGGTTATTCCAGCAGAGATCGGAATAACTACCCACCAGGTCCGGCATTATAAGGATGGACAGAATGAAGAACTCATCAAAATTCATCTCGACCTAATCGAAGGAAAGATGGAGAAGTCGGCTATGAAGACAGCAGTATATCAACAAAGAATAGCCCATTTCTACAACAAAAAATTTCAGACCCGTGCTTTTCTTCCAGGTGACTTGGTATTGCGAAGGGTCACCTTGAACACTCGAAGGCCGGAGGAAGGTTCGCTAGGTGCCAAGTGGGAAGGGCCCTATAGAATTATGGAAATAGTAAGGCCGGGTGCCTATACTTTGGAACAGCTGGATGACACACGTTGGAACGCAGAGATGTTGAGGAAGTACTTCCAATAGACTGCATCAAGGGATGAAGCGCATAAGGAAGCACACAAAGCCTTTCGTAGTAGAGTCAAACCCCCGAAACTTGAGCAGAACTACCCTATGACTTGTATTAATAAGGGATATTTCGAGATGGTAACCGCGGGGAGGTAGTGCCCCCGTAAGATGGCCGACCTGGATAGCTGGGGAAATACGGCTGCAGGGAGTGTGTTCCCACACGTTTTGTCTGACCAGCGGATCCGTGAGAAGCATAGCACGAGGAGGGATTATACCCTTGTGGCATTTGCTTGCTCCAGTGTTACTGAGCATAAGGAGGAGCATGCCCTTAATGTTTCAGACACTCTTTGATCCCTACCTATTCAGTCATTCAGATCTGTGAGAAGCATAGCACGAGGAGGGATTATGCCCTCGTGGCGTTTGCTTGCTCCAGTGTTACCGAGCATAAGGAGGAGCATGCCTTTAATGTTTCGGACACTCTTTGATCCCTACCTATTCGGTCATTCGGATCCGTGAGAAGCATAGCACGAAGAGGGATTATGCCATCGTGGCGTTTCCTTGCTCCAGTGTTACCGAGCATAAGGAGTAGCATGTCCTTAATATTTCGGACACTCTTTGATCCCTACCTATTCGGTCATTCGGATCCGTGAGAAGCATAGCACGAGGAGGGATTATACCCTCGTGGCGTTTCCTTGCTCCAGTGTTACAGAGCATAAGGAGGAGCATGCCCTTAATTTTTCAGACACTTTTTGATCCCTACCTATTCGGTCATTCGGATCCGTGAGAAGCATAGCATGAGAAAGGATTACACCCTTGTGGCGTATACTTGCTCCAGCGTTGTAAGGAGGAGCCCTCGAATGAAACACACATTCCATAGTGACCTAACGTATAGAGGAATATGCCCTTACCATCATAAACGCACTTTGATCCGAATCCTGGTTTGCCGGGACTCTGAATTGAAAGATTCAAAATTGTGTTTGGAGACCTCGGACAGAACGTTGTTTTGAGGTATTGTGCTGTTGTGTACACTTGCAAAATGTTTCGTTTCGAGTCACTCCCATTTTTTGATTTTATATTCCAAAGTTTTGTTTATATCTGTCGCGGGTCTGGCAAGGGGACGCCCATGCCAAATTCGATAGGGCTTCAAAGGTTGATTCACTTCCCTTTCGAATAAGTTCCCAGAATAAATCGGCTCGGGGCTGGATTGGTTCTGCCGAGGCCACTTGGTTATTCGGCTCGGGGCTGGATTCGCTCCATCGAGGCCATTTTTGTTTCTCTCAGCTCGGGGTCGGGTGGTTACGTCCCACCGAGTTGATCTTTTGGACCGGGGACATAATATTTCCCCCAGTGCCAAGTGTTTCTCTCAGCTCGGGGTCGGGTTACGTCCCACCAAGTCTGTCTTGTTGGATTGGGGACGTAACATTTCCCCCAGTGCCAAGTGTTTCTCTCAGCTCGGGGTCGGGTTACGTCCCACCGAGTCGGTCTTTTGGACTAGGGATGAAACATTTCCCCCAGTGCCAAGTGTTTCTCTCAGCTTGGGGTCGGGTTACGTCCCACCGAGTCTATCTTTTGGACTAGGGACGTAACATTTCCCCCAGTGCCAAGTGTTTCCCTCAGCTCGGAGGCGGGTTTCATCTCACCACAAGATCATATTCTCGGCTTGGGTCGGCCGGGCCGTGAGTGATTGTTTTTAGGGAAGCATTCGGAGCAAGTATGAAATACAAGAAATGTAATAAACACATATACAAATATACTTGTGAAAAGTTATTACCGGGAGAATAAAGTTTGTTCAGAATTACACGAGGCCCCGTTCGGGTCACCCCTTACAGATCAGCCCGGGCAGGGGTAGTTGGTTCTTCCCCGATAGGGTCAGGTAGCAGATGGATTGTCTCAACCTCGGGAGGAATGTCGGTGGCTTCCACATTGATGGCCTGAGAGGTCCCGAAAATTATGGCTTCGGGGGCCGGGGCATGAGCCTTAGGTCGATTCTCTTCGGGAGCAGGAGCCTCAGGTCGGTCCTCTTCAGGAGCTGGGGATGTCGGGGCAATCGAAAGGATCGGGATCCATCACCTCTTCGGGAGAAAGAGGTAGCCATCTTTGAAGCTCCTCATGTGAAATTTCCCCTTTGCAGAATCGGATGGCCGCGTAGATAGGCCCCATCTCCAGGTTGGGCAGTATCATTGGGATGATCTCGGCGCAGTCCCCGACCCCATCAAGTCTGATTGCGTCCCTCTCGACCTCCAACTCAGCTTCCTTTCTCTCAAGCTCGTCCCGGGCCCGTACTAGCTCTTCATATTTGGCCCTCAGTTTGGACTAACACTGCACACTTCCAACTGTAGGATCCTGTTGTCAGCCTGGGAAGCCTCCAAGTCCTTCTTGGTAGCATCATCATTTTTTCCTCTCTAGAGAGGCGGCGGCCCGGAGAGCTTTATTTTTTGTATGGGCCTCAACGGCAGCCAGCTCCACATTTTTTATGTTTTCTTCTTTACGGGCCAGCTCGGCCTCCATTTCAGTAAGTCGGTTCTGGAGCCTCTGGGCTTGGCCACCCTTGGCTGCCAGTTCGGTTGTCTGCCAAGAAGAAACAGAAATCAGAAATCAAACTAAGTCATGAACTCACAACGGAAATAAGGGAAGTGTGACTACCTTGGCCATCTAAGAGCACAACAATGTAACAACATCCTCGGGAGAGAGATCTTCGTATCTCGGGATCTTTACCGGAGGGACCGCTTCGGCCAATTCGTTGATTGCTGGCACCAGATGAGAAGTGGCCTCCTTGATGTCCTGACCAAGGTCCTCTACGCCAAGAATCACGGTGTCTTTCTATTTTTTAGGGGAACCCTCCGACACTTTCTTCTCCTTCCGAACTGGCTGCCTCTTGCTCAGGACCCGTTCCTCCTCCACCTCCCAAGTCAGCTCGGCTTCCTCTGCCCCGAACGGACGCCTCTTTTTTCTGGTAGGTTTTAATAGTCTGGCGGGTCGGGCAGAGACTGTTGTCGATGCTCTGGAAGGGGGAGATAAGTTTTGGGTAGCTAACAGGGCTGCCTCTGCAGTCACCTTTTTGGCCTCGATTCCTGGCCATTTCCGAGAGGGCCCGGCTCCAACATGGCCGGTTTTCTTTGTTGCGCCAGCCAGCTGATCAAGGTATTTCGGCCTCTTCGACATTCCTGCAAAAGGAAAAGGGCAGAGAAGTGGTCAGTCCAGAATCTGAATAATTTCAAATCATTATCATGCTAAACAAACAAAGGGATCGGTCAGAGGGTTAGTAAGAATCTACCTATCCGCCCCGGGACCTTCGGAGGAGTAGTCTGAATCAGGCCCGACTCGACAAAGGCCGCGTCATTAACCAATTGCTTCCAATGGTCGGCATATCGCCGAGCCCAGCGCACCGCACCCGGACCTGATGGGAGACCTTGGGAGCGTCCCTCCAACAAGCTGGGAAGAGTCAAATAAGTTAAAAAACTATCATAAAATCAGGAGCAGGAACACTAAGGGTTAGATTCCTAACCTCCCGCTCTAAAGATATCCGGGACGGAAACCTCATCTTCGCATGATCTCAGGACCCGTCCCCAATCTCCTGTGGCCTAGAACTATAAATTTTTGAAGTTTTTGTTGGAGTCAGGGAGCTTGCCGACAATGTTTGATGAATCAGTATAAGCAGAAAGGTATTACCAACCATGGTGCGTTCTTGGGTTGGCCTTCAATCGATACAACCTCTTCACTTCTTCAAGAGAGGGTTCGCCGAGTCCCGCCCGACTCCAAATCACATGTAGCCCTGCCAAAATCCTCCAACTATTCACGCTCAGTTAACAAGGGGCGATCTCCATCTTAGCCAGCATCCAGGCGAAATAACGTTGAATTGGTAGCTGGATTCCACACTCAAAGAAAGCAGGGAGAAGAGCCACCGAACCCTCATCGGGTTGACTA
This sequence comes from Zanthoxylum bungeanum, assembly GCA_019454045.1. NCBI lineage: Eukaryota > Viridiplantae > Streptophyta > Magnoliopsida > Sapindales > Rutaceae > Zanthoxylum > Zanthoxylum bungeanum. The sequence goes on from SKCR01051697.1 coordinate 13,787, forward strand.
GCACGATCCAATAGACATGGGACTTCGAGGGCAATATCTATCGGAATATCATATCGCTGTCTGCGTAGTGCTAGATCGTTTTCAGTTATTTTGGATGGCCGATCCATGTCCAGAGCCGAGTAGTCAAAATCACCGGGCTCTGGGTCCTTCTGAGGAATTCTCTGATGGTAAGTATCTTGTTCAGTCTCGGAATGGGTGGGGGTAGTGTCGAGGTCTTTTATGCTTGGTTCCCCCGAGCTCAATGAGAGCTCTTCAACAAGGGGGTCGAATGTCTAGCAGAGTTTGCAGAGGAATACCTGTTGTCAAACATCTCTAACATCTGAGAAAGAAAAAAAGGGGGGAGGTCAGTCTATAGCTAATTTCTAAAACGGCCAGGGATTTCACAGTTACCCTGGGATTCCGGGAAAACTAAACCTGTGGGTTCTAAATGCCCTAACTGTTGGACAATTATGACCCATAGCGTCACTATTTGTACAGATCATGGTGTTGTTGTACAAATTAACTATGTGACAAAAGAGATTGCACTCTTATCATTTGTGATTAGATCACCTAGATGTATAAATGATAGGAGGTCCCTATGATTTGTTCCTGGATTGAGAATGATATGAGACAGTATCAGTCCACGAAGGATAAATCATTAAATATCCCTAGTCAGGATTATCGAGATTGGACATCGATAAATGCGTAAAAGACTAGTATTACACTTATGCTCGTTGTGAGGGCACAACGACATAGTTCTCATATATTTGGGTATAGGATACTCATGCAAGTATAATAGGAGGTTGTGTTTTACCGATGGTACGAGAAACAACTTCGCTCTGGATAGACCCCCTCAGAATTCCATTGGTAGTATGATTATGTGTCTATGGAAGTCCGAAATCAGGGTAGGTGTATTTGGTCTGAACCTGAGACTTGCACCGCTAATACTTACGAGAATCAATATACTTTGGTTTTGGTCTTCTAGGGCTTTAACCGATTTCTGTGTACGCCTCTTCTGGGTATATCGAGAATCGTAGTGTGTTGGGTGTGATGTCAACATGGAAGTGTCACTCTAGTCATATGGAGATGATGGTCACGTAGGATACGGAACTTGTTCTCTTAAATGCTGCAGCTATCGGGATATTATGACAAGGTCATGTATATCCGATTATAGAGACTAGTTACCAGACATCCGATATGTGCTTCGTACGGGGCATACACAATTCCAGCCCCAGGCCTAGCACGTGAGCATCTGATACTGGATCGACATACGCAATACTACGTATACTATGCCTGATATAGATCTTTATTCTTGTAAGGATATTTCTGGAGAATTGGGTAGGCATGGCGCTTTGCTAGAAGCCAAACTTGTCTTGTAAATCGGTATAAACGTAGTACTAGGTACTTACTTGTTCGGATAGTCCGACGACCGAATTTACTGCCAACATATCCGGGGATTTCATGGGTCGCTTCCCAAAGATTCACCTATGATGTATGACTCACACTTTAATTAATCTGGGATTAATAAGATGTGAGAGAAAATTAATCTGTGATTAATTGCGGAGATATTTTATCTGGGATAAAATATCATTAAAAGAGAGAGAACGATTAATTTGGAATTAATCAATTAAATAATATATTTGATATATTATACGAAATTGGATTTCGACGCAGAATTGAAATTGGATTTTAATTGGGGCGAACAAGTTAATTTAGAATTAATTCATTAGCGACGTGAATAGTAATTATGCTAGACATGATTATTTAATTAAATTAGATTTAATTGCGTCGCAACGGAAAATTCATAATTTGGAATTAGCGAACCCGAGCTCGAGATTATTTGCGAGCGCATTCGCATTTCAAATTCGAGTGCGGCACGCAAGTCAAATTCAAGGTGATAGGGAAGTCCACCCATGAGCTTGGAATCATTTGACGAAGCTTGGAGCTTGCTTGGAGGACCACAATGGTCAAAAATGGTAGAGGACATTAGCTCACTGCCGAGCAGTCCAGTGGGCAGAAAGTTCGAGTTTTGTTGCCTCTCGCATCGTTCAACCGATCGATGTGAGTATTCCACAACTTCGTTGATTTGTATTCGCACTTGTTTCATGCTTGTTTAATGATCTTGGGACCTTAGCAAACATCAACAATGGTATCAGAGCAAGGAAAAACATGAAAAATGTTTAGGGCTTAAAATTTGGGTAAAATTGATTTTGAGCATGAATAATGAAATTGGATGATTTAATATGCTTAATTGATGTTTTGTGGATAATTGATTGGATCAATTTGATTAAATTGTGTTTGGAACAAAAAATTCCCCAAATTTTATGGATTGGCCGAAAATAAGCATGCCCTAAATTGTCTTGGATTTTTTGATTTTGATCATTAGATGTGTTGGAAATCATTTGGGGATATTGATTTAATGTTGAATTTAATTTAATTGGATTGAATTTGATTTGGGCATAAAATTCCCCCTTGGCCGAGACTAATATAGCATGTATATGGGTTTGATTTTTGTTAAATATTGTTGGACATGATTTAATGATTATGAGCATGATTAATTAGGCTAATTTGATGTTTTGGAAATATTGATTTGGGTAATAAATAATGCTATACACTTTGGTAATTAAATTGGGAATTCATAATTTGTAATTTAATTATTTGGGCCTAATTTTGGAAATTGGACTTTCAAAGTTGTTATTGGGCTTATTGGACTTGGTTGTACTAAGTTGGGTTTAGGAAAAATTGGTTGGATCCAATTGGGCCCAAAACCGCTTCCATAAAGCCCAAATGCGACTAATGGACTTTTAATGTTTAATTGGGCCTAATGAGCCTAAATTGATTTCTAGGCTTATGGGGTAACTCTCGGATTGGACTTTGGTTATTGGGTTTGACCCGAGTTGACCAAAAGTCCACGCCTTAAAGAAATTAATTAAAAGCCCATTGGACTTTAATTAAATTAATATTGGATATTAATTGGGCTTTTAGACCCGTAACGATTAAATTTGGAATTTAAGTCGTAAAGGTTCGTTAATAAAGTGTAATATTTAATTTGGAATTAAATGGCGAATTAGTATTAAATACAAATTGAATTGGATTTAATTATGTAGTTTAATTTAATTCGAGAATTCGTACTTGAGTACTTATTCGCAAAACGAGTTTGACTCGAGCAAAATTAAATCGTTGTTTGAACATTGGATGGTCACTAATTATCAGATTAATTAATTTGATTAGATTGATTGATAACATGCTTGTGTGAATACATGGTTGCGATCCATGAATAATGTATTGATGGTTTTTATTAAGGTCCCAAGATCAAACAAGCAATGAAAATCGTGCATGAATACACCAAAGAAGATAGCGGAATACTTACATTGGTTGGTTGAGTTGATTTGAAGACCACTGAAGCCAAAAACGCACTGCCATGGACACCCACTGCATGCAGTCCACTGTCTTCTGTCTTCAGTATTTGAGCTGCGAAAATGAGTTCCAAGATTCGTCGGATGGATCCCGGCTCATGGGTGAACCTCCCTACCACATTCGCAAGACTTGTAAGTGTGCTAGCACTTGAATTTTCACCATGAAAACCCACTCTAGCTTCCCTAAAACTCACGCCTGAACTGGTTCAAAACCAGTGAGCAAAGCTTCTGTTTTGCGTGAGAGAAGAGAGAATTTGAGAGAGATAAAATGTTAACTTCTCTTTTCATTTTTGTTTCTACAAAACGTGAGTGAGAAAGAGAGAAGCAATGATGTATATCATTAACCAAAAATGAATTTTTAGATAAAAACTCTTCAATAACCGTGAAAAGCATTTCCCTCCAAAAATTCATCATCATCACACATTGAAAATGGAGACAATGTATCATCCCATAAAGGTGACTAGATACATCCATCATCTATTCGTGTCAAGTGATGAGATATTGCGATGTGATTTGCGGATACCACTCGTTTCAAAATACGAATGTGTCCGCAAACACTTTCGGGCTCGGTTTCGCTAATTCCGAATTAACGCATTTCCGTCGCGACGAGAATTAATTAATTTCGCCTAGCGAAATTACTATTCAGATCGCTAACGAATTAATTCTAAATTAATTCGTTCGCCCGAATTAAAATCTAATTTTAATTCCGCGTCGAAATCTAATTTCGTTTAATATATCGAATATATTAATTTACCGATTAATTCCAAATTAATCGTTATCTCTCTTTAGACGATATCTTATCCTAGATAAAATATCTCTGTAATTAATCCTAGATTAATTTTCTCTCTCTTATATATAATCCCAGATTATTCAAGAGTGCGAGTTGTGCGTCATCGGTGGATTATCGGGAAGCGACCCATGAGATCTTCGGATACGTTGGCAGTAAATACGGTCGTCGGAGTATCCGAATCACGTACGTACCAAGTACTACGTTCTACCGATTTACGAGACAAGGTCGACTCCTAGCAAAGCACCAAGTCTACCCAATTCTCCGGACATATCCATTTAAGAATATCAAAGATCTGTATCAAGCGTAGTATACTAATGTATTGTATTACGTATATCGATCCAGAGTATCGGACGATCACATGTTAGGCCTGGGGCTGGAAATGTGTCTGCCCCGTACGAAACATATATCGGACATCAAGCAACTAGTCTCTGTGAATCGGGCAATCCTGACCTAGTCATATTGTCCCGACGGTTGCAACCTTTTATAGAGCACTAGTTCTGTATCCAGCGCGATCATCAACTCCATATGTCTGAAGTGACACTTCCATCTTGACATCACACCCAGTACACTACGATTCCTGATAAACCCAGAAAAGGTGAACACAGAACCAGTTTAGGTCCCCCAACCACCAAAACCAAAGTTTACCGATTGTCGCAAGTACTAGCGATGCAAGTCTCAGGTTAAGATCATATACACCTACCCTGATGCGGCCTCCCATAGACACGCAGACATACTACCAATGGGATTCCGCAGGGTCTATCCAGAGCGAAGCTGTTTTCCGTACCATCGGTGAAACACGACCTTCTATCGCACTTGCATAAGTATCCAATACTTATATATATGAGAACTATGTCGTTGTGCCCTCACAACGCACACAAGTGCAATACTAGCCTATTCCGCATTATCGATGTCCAGTCTCGATAATACTACGGCTAGGGATATTTAATGATTAATCCTTCGTGGACTGATACTGTCTCATATCATCTCAATCCATGAACTAATCATAGGGACCTCTCTTCATTTATATATCTATGGTGATCTAATCACAAATGATGAGAGTGCAATTTCCTTATTACATAGTTAATTTGCTACAACAACACAATGATCTGTGCAAATAGTGACGCTATGGGTCATATTATCCAACATGTATATCGGATGGCTATTAGATGGGTGGGACAATTTTAGAAATTGTTGTAATAAATTTGATTTATTAATTGGACCTGCGTGTCCAACCTTATCACCTCCTAATTCTTTGTATTCTCTTCTCACCTATTCCCCTCAATGTAAATGAGGTTTCTTTAGAAGTGTAGTGTAACGGGTAGAAGTAATACATGTGCTAGCGGGAGAGAGAAAGTGAGAGATTTGATCTAGGATCATTGTGTAAAGTATCCATTCGCATATCATTATTATTTATTTATACGCGCTTTATTATGTGTTTAGAATGCATGTTTAAGGGTGTATGATGATGAGACTTTAACAAAGATAATAAATTGGTTGCCAATTTGCACTCGAAAAACTCTCGCAAAATATTAAGCATTTTTCCTTCCATTGAGTGATTCTTACTCAAGATCCGAGACTGGCATTGGCTTGTTGGCCAAAGTCAAGGCCTTTGTCCGTCAAGGATGTGTTTGAATCACGAAGGCTTTGTTACATATTGGTGTCTTGTCCAAGTTGTGGTTTGTTGGCCAAAGTCAAGACCACTTCTTGTCCATCGACATTGATTACGAAGCTTTCCATGGTCAATGGGTCGCGCTTAACTGGGATCACTAAGTTTGTTATGCCAAAGCCAAGGCTTAGTTGATTCAGAGGAAAAAGGTTAGGTAATATATTGGATATATTGGCATATATAAGATATATGTTTCGGACTTGGATGTCCCCCTACTGGATCTAGGAATTGGATTACCTAGTTAATTATCATGCAATTTGTTGGCCAAAGTCAATATTGTGTGATATTTAACGGGATCCTAGCCCGCTAGGAAACACGGTTTCCCGAGTACTCGACAGAGGGTTAGATGCTCGCCGAAAAATAGTGGGAGGCAAGATTGAATTTGCAATATTCGTTTAATTACTTGCCACACGCGCTCAAAACAAATACAATTCGTCAAATCAATTAAATGTTAGTTGGACTAATATTTAAAATTGTTGTTTTAAAAAACAGTTGGACTGTATTCAAACTACTCATTTATATTTGATTATATAATTGGATTATAATAATCAATATATTTGATTTAATTAATTATTGTTGATTAAATAGTTGGACTATTTGAATCAAGAAAAATTGGAAGATTGACATTTAAAATATAATCCTAAGGAAAATGTATTTAAATGGTTTAAATTTTCAAATTGGGAATAATTTCAAGATGGTCCTAGAAAATAACAAGTTGCTTTATTTGATAAAATAACGTATTAGGCCTAAGCTCGGAGTTAAGCAAATAGTAGAGCATAATCTTTGGAAGATTTATGTGATGATAACTTTAATGCTTAATCCATTAAGCTTGTCGCAGTAGACTTCTTAATTTCTGAATCAGAACTAAGGATTAGATCCTTAAAGTATGATAAAGAAATTAAAGGATCTTCATAGATCTATTTTAGATCTTAGAAGTACTAAATTGCAATAGTAAACTCTTGGAGAGTTAATGACTATTCTCAAGGAGACAAAGTCAAACTTTGCAATTAGGCAAGTAGCGCAAGACGCACCTTACTTCGATATTCTAGAAGGCCAAGGCTTGGCCAAAGGCTTCTGGAATGTGGAAAATGGGCAAAGGCAAAATTATTATAGTCTTCTAGGAAGAAAAATGACATATCCCAAAATGTCTGCCTAAATTGTGGCAAACGGGATCGCGGAAGCGTGACTATCGTTTGGACAATGCAGACATGAAGGAATTGAGACGAGCAAGGCTCTGACTTCAAATATGTTTGTCAACATTATGTTCACTACTATTATTAAAATTAGATTTTAAATACTTAGTATGGTACATAAATATATACATTGATGTTCAGAATCTGCTTTGAGTAGGATACTGACTTCAATTGAGATTAATCTGCGAATTGGAAACGGGATGAAAGTCGCTGTTTCAACCGTAGATACCTAATTTGGGAACTACCTTTGGGTATGTACTTAAATTAGGAAACTGTTATAATGTAACTAGTTTGACTAGAAAAATTATCTATGTATCAGTGTTTAACCCGCTGCGGGTGAATCTTTATATTCTAGAACACTAAAGTGTTTTATTATATAAAGATGATATTGAGATAAACAAATTAGATGTGAATAACAGAATTTATATTTTGAATATAAATAAATCTCAAATATATAACATGACAAACAAATAGCTCAAACTGATTTGATCAGAAGAGACTAATTGTGGCATTGTTGTCTGGGACACAAATCAAACAAGACTAGTATATCCACACTTTTGAAGAGTGTGTACTCGGACTGATTTGATTCTACTCAAATAAAGTCAACGAATCTAGTTTATTGGGCAAAGTGCCTATAACACTATTTACTTGGTAAAAGTGTAAATGCCAACGATCTGTCAGCCCTAGTTAATAGTGAAGCAAGTGGGCCCATGTCTAGCTAGGCTAGAGGTGGATATGAATATTTCGTGACCTTTACGGATGTGGCATCGCGTTGTGGTTATGTGTTTCTTTTGAAGAACACAAATCAGAAACTTTTAAAGTTTCGACACGGAATAGACAAACAGATCGGCTATAGTATTAAACCGTCACGGTAAGACCGTAATGGAAAATACTTAAGCAATAAGTTTCAAGTATACTTGAAAGAGTATAGTATTCTTTCAAATGAGGACTCCTCCCGGAACAAGTCAATTTGACGGTGTGTCCGAACTGAGTAACAGAATTTTGTTAGACATGATAAGGTTAATCATGAGTCGCTCTGAGCTACTATTTCCTTCAACGGATAAGTATAAACAATGCAGAACTTATTTTGAATAAGGTTCCATTAAAATATGTTTGACAGACCTCATATTAGATATGAACAGGAAAGAAAATGGGCTTTCTCATTCCTGAATATTTGGGTATGCTAAGCATATGTTTGGATGATACCAAACTAAAACCCAAATTGGATAAGTGCCAATTGTAGGTTATCCTATGAATACCAAAGTATAGTACTTATACATCTCACAAGAGAAAAATTTAATTGTAGCTCACCATGCGGTTTTCCTAAGAGGAATACCGATATGCAGTGGTAAGTGGGAGGATAGTAAAACTCGATGAAAATCAGAGTAACACTGTTCAAGTCACTGATTCCTAATGGAACTAAATAGTTCATCAAGGATGAAACTATACCATGAATCTTCGAATACACAAGAACCGCGTAGGTTGGAGAGAGTCAGAAAACAACCTGGGGTATGGGTTTCTGATCTCACCTCATAAAGATGTCAATCTTATTGAGGTATACCAACTGACTACGTATGTGGAAGTGATACAAGGTATCGACTCCCTATCATGACAAAGTGTCATGAGTCTGAAATGGACTCCATGTATGTCAACTATGTTTGGATACTAGTTGATGTACCGCAAGGCATTGTGCCTATTGGTACTTTAAAAGTCTTCAAGGAAGACATACATGGAAGGCAACATACCAACTATAGGCATTGCATTTTTGCATATCAGCCCGATGATGAGTCTCGTATGGAGACACTACCTCTTTAGTTGTGAAAGCCGCGGGAAACAGACGTTGGAATGGTAAAGTTGGAAATTAGCATTTTGTCAGATTTAACTCACTTGTTTCGCTTTGGGTTCGCTTGTTGGACCTCTGTTTTAAAACACACCAAACCCATTAAATCACATCCAAAAATAATTAAAATATTTAAAACACATCTCACAAATTAAATAATTAAAATATTTAAAATACATGTCACAAATTAAATTAAAACAAATTAAAATTAAATTAAAACACATGACACAAATTAAATCACCTTCCTAAATTAAATTAAATCCCTTTCCTAAAATACATAAATCACTTCCCCAAATTAAAAGATTTCCTTATCACATACTAAATTAAAAGATATCCCCTTTAAAACACACAAATCATATTCCTTCTCCAACAAGGTAAACCCCCTCCCTTGGCCTATAAAAATAACCCTTCTCCACACATTCAAATCCCTGGCTGGCTGGCAGATTCTCACAAAAATCGAAAACAAAAGAAATAAACCCCAACATATTCACGCCCAAAGCCTCCCAAATTCCTTTCATATTGCTGCATCCTATACACGCCCAAAGCCTCGCATATCACTGCCTTTTCACGCTAATTGCCCCTTGACTCTCACGCTAATAGCCCATATAGTCCACGCCAGCAGCACCTACCTACTCAGAAATCAACAGCCTACTAACCGAACCTCAAGCAGCTCACTCACCCCTCCTCACAATCACTTCACTAAAGCGCACCACTCGTCCAGCTCCATAAGCCCATTCACGCATCACACATACACTCATTCACGGCCCAGCCTCAACACGCTCACGCCATCACACTAGCCAACACATTCAACACACCTGCCCCACTCACCGCACCACAACAGCAGCATAAGCCAATTCACGCACCTGGCACATTGACTACCCTTCAACGCATCATCAACCCTTTCTTGCCGTGACCAAAACCTCCATCCATTCATGCCATATTTCCCCTTTCATAGTCCCTAAACTCACGCCAAAACACACCCTGAGACAGCCCCAAAACCCTCCACAAACTCACGCCAAAACACAGCCCCAAACCTGGCAGTAGTCCACGTCCAAACTGCCCATTGCACAGCCTTTTTATTGCCGCAAAACCTCCCTGAAATAAGCCTTAAACTGCCGCATATTCCCCTGCCCAAAATAGTCCACAAATAGCCCCCGAAACCCTTCCAAATAACCGCCAAAACAGTCCCTAAATTACCTTAAAACAGTGACCCGAAAATATAATAAAAACAGCAGCAAAACAGAGTAAAAACAACAGTCCAAAACAGCGAAACAATGAGGAAAAACGTTGAGTAGACAAACCGGAAAAACATCGGATCAATCACCTTTCCAACGGACGTGTAACGCCCTTTCTTGAGACAACAAAAGAGGTTAGACCTTAGGGCACCCTTTTTACATATCTTCTTTATTTTTTGTTTTATTTATTTTGATATATAATTGCATGAGAGTCGTTTGAGGCATGATGTGATTGTTGGATGAGCGGGATATGTGTTCCCTTTTGTGGTATATCGGATGGAAGCCCGGACATAAATTCCATAGCCGATTCCGAATGGACGGTAGTATGGTCTGCACTCGGGATACAACGCCACGTACCGCTTAAGATACACATATCTCGTCTCATCCAAATTTGTATTTGAGCATGTTATAGTTCGTAGGTTGTTTATTTATTGTTTAAAGCATGATTTAGTTTAGTTCATTATTTAACTTTCAAAGCGTGATTATGTTATTTAGGTATGTTGTTTCTTTATTCGTTATACATGATGTTTTGTTTAGTTTATGTTAATGTTTAATTAGTTATTTATTTATTTCGGTTTAATGGTTCAATATGCTCGTTGTGTTGCATTGCGTGTTTGTTGTTTAAAGATTTATTTTCAAGCATGTAAACTTAGATTAGGAGTTAGTTAGATGAAATCATGTTAGATCTAAATACCCTTGAGCATGAATGTTGAATAGATTCGGTTAATTTATTGCACAAATCATATCATCACAAGTGACATAAGTAAGGGACCATTCCGAACCCAACGGTTTGAGGTCTTCCCTTGCGAGGGGTGAGTGCAGCCTTAAATCTTTGTCCCGGTTCACACCGGGTGGCGACTCCATGTTATTTCGTACTCCCAACTAGGCCGCGAGCCTAGAACAGCGTCGCCCAGGTTCTGTTGTCTACAGTCTGGCGACTCCACTGGGGATATTTTGAATCGGCCCCGAAATCATGTCTTGTGATGTTTATGATTTGTGCTTTAGTTAATCGTTTCTATAGTGAGTTGAAAGGGGTGTAATCAAAGGCATTGTTAAGGCTAGGTAACGGTTCGATGTCTTCCTTCACTCACTACCTTTTTATAAGGAAAAGCTGTGAAGACACCGAGATAATCATTACTTGTAGCTCGTTGTGACAAACTAGTTTGGAGGACTCATTGTTTATTCCTGACACCAAGCTATAAGAGCCTAAGGGGCTTGGGTACTTAAGAGAGCCTCGCTCCACCCTCCCTCTGGGAATCTACAATGGGAAATCCATTCGACAGTTAGTCACACACCATAACTCGTTGGCACGTACCGTAAGGTATAAAAAAGGTGCACTCACTTGGTCGCTCGAACCCTTGAGTGGGGAGTCCTAGTTGTGGGTAATCCTTCGTCAAATGAAAGCCTTTGTCCACACTCCAGTAAACCCACATGTGAACCATAGTTGTATGACCTATTGGGGCCACCCTTTATGCTTTTGATAATTCCATGCATATTATGTCTCATACATCCCATGCATCTCATGCATACATGCATCATGTTAAACCTCGTGTCTTAAAATCCATCATCGATATCTGTTGGGTTAGGAAAAAGAAGACTTGTCAAAGAAGAGTTTAGCAAACATGGATATCGTGGAAAAGGAAACCGAGGAACAGAGAACTTTACTGCAATGATAGAAAGACCATTGGGGGCCTTTAAAAAAAAAGAAAAAAAAAGAAAGAAAAAAAGAAAAAAAGAAAAAAAAATTGTTGTTTGTTTTTAGTCTTTGATAGTTAGACATAAGTCCGATGATGAAATTGATTGCTTTAAGGTGAAACCTTAGAAACGATAAACTCTTGATGTACTTTTATCTGATACTTTGAGTGATTGATCTATGATAGACTCGTAAGCACTTCACTATAGGTTCTTAGCGGTGAAAACCTGAGTAGTTGGCAAGGTGACTAGTTGAAGAAATTGTAGGTCGGTGAATGACCGTTTGCTTAGATGTCTATCTTGATTTGCTTATGTTATGATGTGTGGTATGGTTGAAAATGAAAGAAAAGTCTCTAAAGAAAAGAATTAAACCACCTATAACCAATAAGCGTGAAGCTACCCATGGGCGAGTATTAGGACCACCATGAGGAGAAATGCTACCTTAAAGGGTAGGTGTGTTGAAAAAAAAGAGAGAAAAAGAAAAAAAAAAGAAAAAAGAAGTTCAAAATGAAAAGAAAAAAAAAGATAAAAGAGAAAGAAAACCATACCACATTAAGCACAAAAAAGCAATTGCAGGCATAATTGAGACATCTAGGTTGGTTTGACCCATCGATCCCGATTATTGACGAAATCATTGAGTTAGCTTACCTGGGGATGAATCTGCGAAGGAACCTTTGCACACACACACTTTGAGTCTGGCATAGATAATTTATTCAAAGACTTGGATTTGAGTTGCATTGAGTGTTTTGAAGGTTCTCTGGTTTCATTACTGAGCATTCTTTGAGGACAATGATATGTATAACTATTGGGACTATTTCGTAGAATGTGATATAGCATGATGATATGGAAGGCCCCACCATGTGGTTCATCTTGATCAAGTACAAAACAGCAGAGAGCAGAAAGCTAAATCAAGACTGGGGGCGACCAGTCTACTACATCGTGAATCAGAGACATAACAAGATATTGGGTCATGAGACTAGAGAGAAGTCCGAGCAATCACCTGGAGAACTGGCGGAAAACCTAACTCAGCGGGATAGGAAAATCATTCATGCATGCATGCATACACGTAACATATTTTGCATTCTTTTTTGTGTTTGTTTTGTTTTTCACAGGTTTTAAAGAAGAAAAAGAGAAAGCGGCAAAGACAAGCCAACCAGAATCAGCAACATACGAGTAGTAGTTTTGGGGATGAGTCCCAGGGCTGAGGCCCATATCAGTATCAGCATGGGGGCGAGGCCCACATCAGTATCCGTTTAGGGCGAGGCCCATATCAGTATCAGCATGGGGCGAGGCCCACATTAGAGTCAGCATGAGGGCAAGGCCCATATCAGTATTCGTTTGGGGATGAGTCCCGGGGTTGCGGCCCACATCAATATCTGTTTAGGGCGAGGCCTACATCAGTTTGGGGTTGAGGCCCACGTTAGTATCAGTTTTGGGGCAAGTCCCACATCAGTTTCAGTTTTGGGGCGAAGCCCACATCAGTATCAACTCAAGGCTGAGGCCCATATCATCATAATTTTGGAATGAATCCCAGGGCTGAGGCCCACATCGTCAGAATTTGGAATGGATCCAGGGAATGAATCCCAGGGCTGAGGACCACCTTATCAGAATTTGGAATGAATCCAGGGAATGAATCCCAGGGCCGAGGCCCACGTCGTCAGAATTTGGAATGAATAACAGGGCCGAGGCCCACGTCTTTAGAATTTTGAATGAATCCCAGGGCCGAGGCCCACGTCTTCAGAATTTGGAATGAATCCCAGGGCCGAGGCCCATGTCGTCAGAATTTGGAATGAATCTCAGGGCGGAGGCCTACATCAGCATCAGTTTAGGGCGAGGCCCACATCAGCATCAGTTTGGGGCAAGGCCCACATCAGCATCAGTATCAGTCTTGCCGGGTATGGCACTCTGGGGGCGAGGCCCACATCTTTATCCGTATGAGTCTTGCCGGGTATGGCATTTTGGGGGCGAGGCCCACATTAGATTAGTATCAGCATTGCCTGGTATGGCATTCTGGGGGCGAGGCCCACATTACATCAGATCAGTCCTGCCAGATATAGCATTCTGGGGGCGAGGCCCACATACAATCAGATCAGTTTCTGCCGGGTATGGCATTCTGGGGGAAGGCCCACATAACATCAGATCAGTTTCTGCCGGGTATGGCATTATGGGGTCGAGGCCCACATCACATCAGATCAGTTCTGCCGGGAATAGCACTCCGAGAATGGACATATAGTCCGGGAATGGACAGCTCAAGAATGAGCAGGCCGAGAATGGCACGCCGGGAATGGCACTCCGAGAATGGAGATATAGTCCGAGAATGGACAGCTCGAGAATGAGCACGCCGAGAATGGCACTCTGAGAATGGAAGATCGGCATCAACATCAGTTTGGCTGGGTATGGCACTCTGGGGGCGAGGCCCACATCACATCAGATCAGTTCTGGCGGGAATGGCACTCCGAGAATGGAGATATAGTCCGGGAATGGACAGCTCGAGAATGAGCACGCCGAGAATGGCACTTTGAGAATGGAAGATCGGCATCAACATCAGTTTGGCCGGGTATGGCACTCTGGGGGCGAGGCCCACATCACATCAGATCAGTTCTGCCGGGAATGGCACTCCGAGAATGGAGATATAGTCCGGGAATGGACAGCTCGAGAATGAGCACGCCGAGAATGGCAGGCCGGGAATGGCACTCCGAGAATGGAGATATAGTCCGGGAATGGACAGCTCAAGAATGAGTACGCCGAGAATGGCACGCCGGGAATGGCACCCCGAGAATAGAGATATAGTCCGGGAATGGACACGCCGAGAATGGCACACCGGGTATGGCACTCTGGGGGCGAGGCCCACATCATTATCAGCATCAGACATTTGTGGCTCTCTAGGTATGGAGATGTCACCGCGACACCCTAGGTACGTGGTTAGCATTCAGACATTTGTGGCTCTCTAGGTACGGAGACGCCACCGCGACACCCTAGGTACGGGGTTAGCACTCAAACATTTGTGGCACTCTAGGTACGGAGGCGTCACCGTGACACCCTAGGTACGGGGTTAGCACTCAGACATTTGTGGCACTCTAGGTACAGAGGCGTCACCGCGACACCCTAGGTACGGGGTTAGCACTCAGACATTTTGTGGCTCTCTAGGTACAGAGACGTCACTGCGACACCCTAGGTACGGGGTTAGCATTTAGACCACAGCGATGTCCTAGGTACGGGGTTAGCATGCCAGGTATGGCATGTGGACTATTCAGACATTTTGTGGCTCTCTAGGTACGGAGACGTCACTGCGACACCCTAGGTACGGGGTTAACATTCAGACCACAGCGACGCCCTAGGTACGGGGTTAGCACGCCAGGGACGGCATGTGGACTATTAAGACATTTTGCGGCTCTCTAGGTACGGAGACGTCACTGCGACACCCTAGGCATGGGGTTAGCATTCAGACCACAGCGACGCCCTAGGTACGGGGTTAGCACGCCAGGTACGGCATATGGACTATTCATACATTTTGTGGCTCTCTAGGTACGGAGACGTCTCAGCGAAATGAACGTCTTTATTATTGTTGAGGAAAAGAGTTCGAACAAGTAACAAAATCAATGTCATTTTAAAAACTGGATCAAATAAACTAGGAGTAACATCTCCATCATCCGCAGCACTGCCTTCTTCCTCTGCCTATGGTTCTTCACTGTCATCCATGTAAGAAGCTTGGTGGTTGAGGGTCTCTTTTCATGGGTTGGGTATTTTATGGGAATCTATGGGATCTTGAATTCATGCCTGAGGCGGGTGCAGTTGTCGGTGTCATGGCCATGTAGCTGGTGGAAGTGACAATAAAGGTTCACATTTATGTGTAGTGGTGGGGGGTGCGGAAGTGGCTTGCCTTCTAAGGGTTTCAAGATTCCTTGTCCCTGTAACTTTTCAAATACCTTCGACAAAGGTCTACCAAGGTTGGGGAATTGCCGGTTCCTGATGGCAGCAACCTCGATAGTAGCGGGCTTAGTCTCAGAATACCCCCCAAAAGTCCGCCTATTCTGGCCATATGACTTTCTGTTTTCAGCCTCCTCTTCCTCAATATCCATGACAGTTTCCCTCAATTGTCGAAAATCAGAAATCATCGAAGTCATCCTCCTCAGCTTACTATAAATAGAGGGCTTGGTGCCCCTGATGATCATTTTGATTTGGTCCTTCTCAGAGGGCCGAGTCTGCATTTTTAGAAGCTGGCTTCTCCAGGGGTCTACATACTCCTTGAAGCTTTCTTCCGGCTTCTGCTTAGTGTTCTCCAAATCACGGAGTGACAAGTCAATTTCTAAGTCTGTAACATACTGCTTCAGAAAAGCATCAGCTAGTTCCTTCCAATCTTCCTTAACCTTCTACTCAAGGCTATGATACCAAACCACATGTGCCCCCTCGAGTGACATCCCAAACATCTTTTGGACTTGGCGCTGTGATAGGCCCATTGAACTCATGACTGAGACATATTGCTGCAGATGGACCCTCGGGTCTCCGTTCCCATTAAACGTGGCCATGTCGGGCAATTTAAACTGAGCCGGCAGCTTTTCTCCGAACGTCATTGCCTCATAATCTAACAAATCCTCATTCTTACCCCTCATTTTGCGGGTAACTGTTTCAACATGATCCCGAAGCTTCTGAAATTCTGCCTGAGACCCAATCACTCTGCCTGCTGCATATTCTGCCATGTCATCATCAAAAGTGGGGATATCATCCCCCAACCCATTCGAAGGCTCATCACGCCTCACATTCTCAGAATTTCCCCCAGCACGAGGTACAGCCATATTTGTCATGGCAGTAGTCAAGGCTTGCAACTGTTCAGTAATCTTGGCGAAACCATTTTCCAACTGATCTATCCAAGATACCTCAATATCTGATTCACTCATGTCTGTTCTCAGTATTTTGGTGAGTCTTCCCTTTTTCCTAACCCAACGGGAATCTATGATGGCTTTTAGAACACAAGGGTTAACATGATGTATGTATGCATGGGGTGCATGAGATGCATGTAACATATATAACATATTAAATCAACTAAAATCTTCAAACAAATCAGCTCATTATCATTTTAGAAGCTTCTGGGCTAACTGTCATATGAGTGAACCCGTCCCAGTTTAAATGGCCCAACGAGTTCACATCTCATGGCAAGGAGCCCAACTAAATCCAAATGGTAATGTTCTGAACACAAGCACAAAGTGGCCCATCAACACTTAGAAGCCTTTGGCCCAATTGTCATAAAATACGTTCTTGTCCCAGTTTAAATGGCCCAACAAGCCCATATCTCATGACAAATGGTCCAAATGGATCCAAACGATGATGTTCCCAAACACATATTCAAGGAAATAATTGTTACTTTAGCCAACCCGGTCTATGGTGGGTTAGCAAGAGTATAGACAAAGGCTCTCACCGGCGAAGGATGGCCCACAACTAGGTCTCCCCACTCAAGGGTTCGAGCAACCAAGTGAGCGCACCCTTTTTTATACACTAAGGTACGTGCCAATGAGCTATGGTGTGTGACGGACTGTCAAATGGATTTCCCGTTGTAGATTCCCCAAAGGGAAGGTGGAGGGAGGCTCACTTAAATGCCCAAGCCTCTTAGGCTCTTATCGCTTGTTGTCAGGAATAAACAACGAGTCCTCAAAATTAGTCCATCACAATAGGCTACGAGTAGATGGCTATCTAGGTGCCTTCACAGCTTTTCCTTCTAGAAAGGTAGTGAATGAAGGAAGACACCAAACCATTACCTAGCCTCAAAATGCCTTTGATTAAACCCTCACTTTATCCACTATAGACACGGTCAATTAAAACATAAATCCAAACATCACAAGTAAATATTTCGGGGCCGATTCTCTATCCCCAGTGGAGTCGCCAGACTGTGGGAACACAGGAATCTGGGGCGACGCATGCTGTCCCGGGCTCGCGGCCCGGTCGGGAGTACGGAGTAGCCACGGGGGACTAAACCGGAGAATAATGGAGTCGCCACCCGGTGTGAACCGGGAAAATGAGATTTAAGGCCGCACTCACCCCTCGCAAGGGAAGACCTCAAACCATTGGGTTCGGAATGGTCCCTTACTTATGCCACTTGTAATGACAGGATTTATGTAATAATTTAATCAGGCTTAAGTAGCACTTATTTCCAAGAGCATCATGCTTCTAAATTCACGGGTACAAAATAAAACTTATACATACATTTCACATATATCTCACATCTAAGAACACATGCCTGAAAATACCTCAAAGTAACAACGAACATACAACTTCATTCAGCATATCATATTCATGAAAAACACAAGCATACATAATAACCGCACAAGCATACATGTGAGCACTTTTCCAAGTGATACGTGGAATTGTATCCCAAGTACAGACCGCATTACCGTCCATTCGGAATCGGCTACGGAATTTATGTCTGGGTTTCCATCCGATATATCACAAGAAATAATACTCCAAAGTCATCATGGCATAGGTATATGAATCGTAATGCGTTAAATCAAGACTAAGGCAAATGACGCAACTAATGGAATAAACATGCTTTTCATTATTATATGCACAAAGATAAGAATGACTATGTGTGGTTCCATAAAAAAAATCACCTAAGAAACAATTATATATGGCATGTGATGAATATGTCTCAGTTCAGTGTGTTTGTGTTCGTGTAGCGTTCGTAAACGCGTACGAACGGTAAACAGAAGGTTCGCGTTCGTATGGCGTTTGATAATGCGTTCGAACGGAAATGAAACAGAATGCTCACGTTCGTATGGCATTTGTTAACTCGTTCGAACGGAAATGAAATAGAATGCTCACGTTCGTATGGCGTTCGTGAACGCATTCGAATGGAAATGAGACCTGATGCATGATAAGGCAAAATGCATGCGCGTTCGAGTTGCGTTCGTAAACGCGTTCGAACTGGAACAGACCTGATGCATGAAATGGGACGCAATACATAAACAACAAAATAAAGGGGCGCGGCGAAGTACTGTCGTACAGGTGGCCTTTTGGGGCTCTTGGTCTTTCAAAGAGAGGACCTTTAGACCAACATATTAAACCCATGCGCGTCACATCACAACACATGAAATAAAGACAATAAAAGTGTAGGACTTCGTATGCCCAATTGAACGTACATTCAACCCAAACACACTTCGTCCAGCGCGGCGAAGTAGTGTCACAAAGGTGGCCTTTTAGTCTCTTCGTCTCTCAAATAGAGGACCTTTGGACTAACTCACTAAGCCCATGCGCTCGATCGCATCATACATACAAAAATAAAGCCAATCATATCAAAACCAAGTATGCCCGATTGAACACATCTTACATCCAATCCGAACACACATCAACTGGCGCGGCAAAGCATCGTGGTAAAGGGTTTTAACCCCTCCCTATAAGGGATCTTTCATTCCACTTACTAAGCCCATGCGCTTGATTGAACCATGCATAAAAAGATAAAGACAATAATATCAAACTAAGTATGCCCGATTGAACGTATCTTGCATCCAACCAAACACACATCAACTGGCGCGGCAAAGCATCGTGGTAAAGGGCTTTAACCCCTCCCCATAGGGGATTTTTCATTCCACTTACTAAGCTCATGCGCTCGATTGAATCATGCATAAATAAACAACATACAGAATTCAAGTGACGAAAAATAAACAAAAGCAACACAAAACAAAAGAGGGTGCCGTTTACTCAAGTGGTACGTGGAGTTGTGTCCCGAGTACAGATCATATTACCGTCCATTCAGAATCGGCTATGAAATTTATGTCCGGGTTTCCATCCGATATACCGCGAGAGTTGACACGTCTCTCATTCATCCAATACCCACAACACACATCATACACAAACGAGATTTAACAAATAAGTAAAATACTATCAAAATAAATAACAAAAATCAATAAAGATGAGTGTGAAAAGTACCCTCAGGTCTAACCTTTTAAATCACCTCTCGGATGTACGGCACACGGTCGTCGGAAGGGTGGATGCTTCGCAACTCTTTCGGTTCACTGGTTCACTGTTCTCGTTCGTTGTCTCACTGTTTGGAGTCGTCGTTCTCCATCTTTCGCTGCTGCTTTAGACTCCGATTTGCTACTGTTCGGCCTCTGTTTTGCTGCTAGCTGTTCAGGTCACCTGTTTTGACGTTTCAACGGACTGTTCCAAGTTTTTGTGTGGGTTTTTAGTGTAGTCTTGTGTGAGTCTTTTAAGGATTATGAATGCAGTTTTATTTATGTTATTACTTTAAGTTTTTAGGGGATGTTTTAAGTGTATTTTGCTGCTGTATAGGGGGTGGTTTGGGCATGATTTGGCTACTGTTTTAGTGTTAAAGGGGCTGCTATATTAAGGTATGATTTCGGCAATGGGAGAGTGAGGATGAAGAGAACTCTTTCTTGTTATTTTCTTGAGTGGCTAGGGCTCTTGGTGTGTTGTGATGGTGCTTTTAATGTGAAGGCTTGGGGTTATTTTCTTTTCTCTTGTGATTTGTGTGAGTTGTGTGTATCTTATGTGTATGAGCTACGGGTTGGCAATTCTTTTCTTCTTTTTGTTTGTGATGGGCGTGAACCAGGAGAGCCAATGCCTTGGAGAGGTGTGGTTTATATAGAGAAAGGCTAGGGCTTCATCTTGTCTCACAAGGAAGGGATTTGGTGCATTCAATTTAGGATTTGGTCTTTGAGGAAGGAAAGTCAAAGATTGAGGGGGGACAAATCTTGGCTAGAATAGGAGGTCAATATCTTTAAATTGGTTATGATTGATTTTAATTAGGCATGACATCTTTTTAATTTAGTATGTGATTTGTTTAGTTAGGAAGTTAATATATTTGATTTATCTTTATTAGGTATGATTATATTTTGTGTTTTATTTAATTGGTAAATGATTTAAATATTTTATTTAATGTTTAATGTTTAATTTATTAAATTGGGATGTGTTTTATGGGCTTTGGGGAGCTAAATGGGCTGGGGTGCGAGGCTAGCAGCAAAACCAGAATCACCGACGCCGTTCGAACGCTTCCTCGAACGTGACACGAACGCCCGCAATCTGTTTGCCATTCAAACTCATACACGAACGCATCACGAACGAAAACAGTGAACCTTGTTTATTCTGAATTTCCCCTTCCGACCCGTTTCCCGCGGCTTCCGTGACTGAAAAGGTAGTGCCTCCAAATGAGACTCATCATCGGGTTTCACATGCAAAAATACAATGCCTACAACACCCTAGGTACGGGGTTAGCATTCAGACCATAGCGACGCCCTAGGTATGGGGTTAGCACGCCAGGTACGGCATGTGGACTATTCAGACATTTGTGGCTCTCTAGATACGGAGACGTCACTGCGACACCCTAGGTACGGGGTTAGCATCCAGACAACCAACATCATCACTGCGGCACTCTAGGTACGGGGTTTAGCATTATCAACTGAGCACAGCAGGCAGACCAGGTGACAGCTGGCGAGCCAGGTAAGTAAAAATGCATTGCACGTACTTTGATAGGATTTTCATTGTCACACACTGCACAAGTCCCATCAAAGTGGGGGCGACTGTAGGCATTGCATTTTTGCATATCAGCCCGATGATGAGTCTCGTATGGAGACACTACCTCTTTAGTTGTGAAAGCCGCGGGAAACAGACGTTGGAAGAGTAAAGTTGGAAATTAGCATTTTGTCAGATTTAACTCACTTGTTTCGCTTCGGGTTCGCTTGTTGGACCTCTGTTTTAAAACACACCAAACCCATTAAATCACATCCAAAAATAATTAAAATATTTAAAACATATCTCACAAATTAAATAATTAAAACATTTAAAATACAAGTCACAAAATAAATTAAAACAAATTAAAATTAAATTAAAACACATGACACAAATTAAATCACCTTCCTAAATTAAATTAAATCCCTTTCCTAAAATACATAAATCACTTCCCCAAATTAAAAGATTTCATTATCACATACTAAATTAAAAGATATCCCCTTTAAAACACACAAATCATATTCCTTCTCCAACAAGGTAAACCCCCTCCATTGGCCTATAAAAATAACCCTTCTCCACACATTCAAATCCCTTGCTGGCTGGCAGATTCTCACAAAAATAGAAAAACAAAAGAAATAAACCCCAACACATTCACGCCCAAAGCCTCCCAAATTCCCTTCATATTGCCGCATCCTCTACACGCCAAAGCCTCTCATATCACTGCATCTTCACGCTAATTGCCCCTTGACTCTCACGCTAATAGCCCATATAGTCCACGCCAGCAGCACCTACCTACTCACAAATCAACAGCCCACTAACCGAACCTCAAGCAGCTCACTCACCCCCTCCTCACAATCACTTCACTCAAGCGCACCACTCGTCCAGCTCCATAAGCCCATTCACGCATCAACACATACACTCATTCACTGCCCAGCCTCAACACGCTCACGCCATCAAACTAGCCAACACATTCAACACACCTGCCCTACTCACCGTACCACAACAGCAGCATAAGCCAATTCACGCACCTGGCACATTGACTACCCTTCAACGCATCATCAACCATTTCTTGCCGTGACCAAAACCTCCATCCATTCACTCCATATTGCCCCTTTCACAGTCCCTAAACTCACGCCAAAACACACCCTGAGACAGCCCCAAAACCCTCCACAAACTCACGCCAAAACACAGCCCCCAAACCTGGCAGTAGTCCACGTCCAAACTGCCCACTGCACAACCATTTTATTGCCGCAAAACCTCCCTGAAATAAGCCTTAAACTGCCGCATATTACCCTGCCCAAAATAGTCCACAAATAGCCCCCGAAACCCTTCCAAATAACCGCCAAAACAGTCCCTAAATTACCTTAAAAAAGTGACCCAAAAATATAATAAAAACAGCAGCGAAACGGAGTAAAAACAGCAATCCAAAACAGCGAAACAATGAGGAAAAACGTTGAGTAGACAAACCGGAAAATCATCGGATCAATCACCCTTCCAACGGACGTGTAACGCCCTTTCTTGAGACAACAAAAGAGGTTAGACCTGAGGGCACCCTTTTTACTTATCTTCTTTATTTTTTGTTTTATTTATTTTGATATATAATTGCATGAGAGTCGTTTGAGGCATGATGTGATTGTTGGATGAGCGGGATATGTGTTCCCTTTTGTGGTATATCGGATGGAAACCCGGACGTAAATTCCATAGCCGATTCCGAATTGACGGTAGTATGGTCTGCACTCGGGATACAACGCCACGTACCGCTTAAGATACACATATCTTGTCTCATCCAAATTTGTATTTGAGCATGTTATAGTTCGTAGGTTGTTTATTTATTGTTTAAAGCATGATTTAGTTTAGTTCATTATTTAACTTTCAAAGCATGATTATGTTATTTAGGTATTATGTTTCTTTATTCGTTATACATGATGTTTTGTTTTGTTTATGTTAATGTTTAATTAGTTATTTATTTATTTCGGTTTAATGGTTCAATATGCTCGTTGTGTTGCATTGCGTGTTTGTTGTTTAAAGATTTATTTTCAAGCATGCAAACTTAGATTAGGAGTTAGTTAGATGAAAGCATGTTAGATCTAAATACCCTTGAGCATGAATGTTGAATAGATTCGGTTAATTTATTGCACAAATCATATCATCACAAGTGACATAAGTAAGGGACCATTCCGAACCCAACGGTTTGAGGTCTTCCCTTGCGAGGGGTGAGTGCAGCCTTAAATCTTTGTCCCGGTTCACACCGGGTGGCGACTCCATGTTATTTCGTACTCCCAACTAGGCCGCGAGCCTAGAACAGCGTCGCCCAGGTTCTGTTGTCTACACCAACGTACTAAGCTAGGCTTGTAGCGGAAAGGTATCGTTATCAACATTGTGTTGATTACGATTCAACCTTTTACCTGTTGCCACGGTAAATCCATTTGGATAAAGCTTGCTAAAAGCTGCATGTTTCATTTATTAAATATGACAGCTGAATGGGAAAATCGCTTTCCTGAAAAGGAAACCTTTTGGAGGATGTTTACAACATCCTGTCGGTTTTGTCATACCATAACAAGCAAACAAGGTTTGCAGGTTATTCGATCCATGTTTAGATTGAAGCAAGCATTAGGTTCTTGGAATTATCTTTTTGATGTAATTATAATGGTTTATGATTTAATTCAAAAAGAAAATGATTCTTGTGTATATAAGGAGATTAGTGGAAGCGCACTGACAGTAAATGTCCTATAAAATAATGATAATATATGTCATTTCTTGGAAATGATATTCCCAAAATAATAATCGGTGAAAGCTTGGCTTTCGATAAAACTCTCCGAGAAATCATACATTGAAAAATGAACGCGACCTGGTGTCTCATACGCTTTGAGCATATGGATTCACAAATAGGCCAATCTAAGTGATAGTCACTGGATTGATGTTATGAACATCCATTAGTTTCTTAGAGAACTAAGGATGTTGTCTTAGTCTATGGAGATTGAGAACTTGAAGTGACTAGGATCACTACTGCAAGATTCCTAAACCGATAAAACGACTATAAGTCGTAAACGGTACTATATAGTTTGAATAACGGAACAGTGAGCTGGAAATCTTCCAAGCAAGATACTGTTACCGAATAAACAACAAATGCGGGATATTTCTGCAGCTGAGGCAGCAATAGAAGCCATTTGGGTCGATAATAAATCTAATTAGCAGCTGAGCTAGGCA
The DNA here is from genome assembly GCA_019454045.1 of Zanthoxylum bungeanum. Lineage (NCBI taxonomy): Eukaryota > Viridiplantae > Streptophyta > Magnoliopsida > Sapindales > Rutaceae > Zanthoxylum > Zanthoxylum bungeanum. The sequence goes on from SKCR01051697.1 coordinate 38,258, forward strand.
TCAGCACAGGCTAAGAATTAATGGTCTCATCAACGATCTAGATACATACTTCGATATTCATCTGATTCGTTCAGATCATACATCGTGGCGATGTGATGATCGATTAAATCGCATCAGATGATAATCATGCAAATCCGCTGACAAAAACCTTCTCAGCAGTTTGAGCCAACCGTACATAGTTCGGGTGTAAGTGTTGGTTTCTATTAAGGTCCAGGATCAATTATAAGCATGAAAAACAATTCGAATACACATCGAAGAAGTTGTGGAATACTTACATCGATCGGTTGAGCGACGCGGCAAGCAATAGAACTCAAAATCTGCTCACTGGTTGGCGTGAACTGCAGTTTTTGTGCTCACTGTTTTGGCTTCGTTTTTGGTCATTCGTCAAGCTCCAAGCATCGTCGAATGGTTCCCGGCTCATGGGTGAGTGATTACACCCAAATATGACTCGCGGTTATCGCAGTATAGCTGGGGTGTCGATTCCTCAGAGAGAATGTTACAACAGAACTAATTCACTCAAGAAAAAACGTTAACGGTAACTTAATAAATAAGATGATGAAATTGGTAATTAAAATAGATAAATAAGATAATAAAAAGATGATAAAGGATAATGGCAGAGAGATATGACAAAGCTTTGGGAATCCCTCTTGCATCGAACTCTTATATTTAGTTATTGATTCCTATTATTACACAATTGAAGGTTTCACATCCCAAACCAACAACCGGAAAATATTCAATTCTACGCATGATAAATTCTAAGGTAATTAATGATTATTTTCTCTATGTTAACAGCATACAAAAGCCATCGTTACGAGCTATCTAACGTCGACAATATACCCTCAGGCAATACTGCAGCAGAAGACCAACACGCAAAACAACTTTACCAGTCACAATTAAATCCGCAAACCACACATAGAAGAAGCATGACTGGATCTATATGGGATTTGACAAAATATAATTTCTGGATTAATAAATCGAAAAATAATAGAAAACAATAAACGTTAATTTTATTAAACGATAAAAAGGTTCGTAGGAATCAACAACATAAATAATAAAAATCTAACACAAGAGTTCATCCCTAGCTTTGCCTAGGGGATTAGTTCCCCATGCTGGATGAAGAAATAACAGAGATAGGATGAGGAATCATCGAATGAATCATTGTTTCTGATCCCGGGAATTTGCACAGCTCTGATTTCTTGTTGTTTATGCGCATAGAGCGCTGCTTCACGCCACCAGCCTCCTCCATTGTGTCTGGAAGAACAGTTGTATTTATAATAGTGTCAGGGTGTCATTAGGATTTCAGAAAACCCTAAAAATCGAGTCTTGGAACGCGTAGGATTTCTTCCCGCAGCGCCACGGCTCCTTAAGTGGGCGCCGCGGCGCCAAACTCTCGGGAGTTTTGGCCCGGGCATATTTGTTGAGGTGGCGCCATGGCGCCTCTGTTGATGAGTGTTGGTGGTGCCATAGCGCCACATTGTTCTTCAATTACTTGGCGCCATGGCGCCAAGTATCTTCCTTCATCATGGCGCCATGGCGCCATAGGTTGGTTGATGAATGGCGCCATGGCGCCATTCTCACTGGATTTTCTATGTAACTTTGGTGCCATGGCGCCAATGCTCCCTGTGTCTTCCCAGAAGTTCCCAAAATACTTGTAAAATTCCAGGATCCATGTATTAATATTCCTACAATAAAAATCACTAAATTAGTGTAAATAATAAACATTTTTAAATTAATATAACAATAGAAATTATGTACTAAAACATAAAATATAAAACTAAATGCTTAACAATAAGCCTAGATAAGGGATGTTTTAATGTACATTTTCATGCACTTATCAGTGAACTTCCCTATCACCTTCGCATATCTCGTAAGTGTGCTAGCACTTGAGATTTTGCCACAAAATCCCACTCTAAGCCTCCCAAACTCACGGCATTTTGATGAAAATGCAGTGAGCATTTTGCCTCCATGGGCGTGAGAAAGAAAAAGAAATGGAGAGAGAGAGTTGTGTAATGTATTCCAAATTTGTGTATCTTATACACACATTTGAATTTGCATTTCATTACATGAGCATTTGGCTTTCAAAAGTCAAACAATTAAAGCCCAACCACTCACATCACTTCAATCAATCAACTTGTCAAGTCACATCACTCAAAGTGACAAGTGATTTGACGTTTGATTTGACGAGCCACACTCGAATTCGAAATGCGAATGCACTCGCAAATAATCTCGGGCTCGGGTTCGCTAATTCTAAATTAATGAATTTTCCGTTGCGTCGTAATTAAATGATTACGCCTAGCGAAATCACTAATCACATCGCTAACGAATTAATTCTAAATTAATTCGCTCGCCCGAATTAAAATCTAATTTTAATTCCGCGTTGAAATCCAATTTCGTTTAATATATCAAATATATTAATTTCTCAATTAATTCCAAATTAATCGTTATCTCTCTTTAATGATATTTTATCCCAGTTAAAATATCTCCGTAATTAATCATAGATTAATTTTCTCTCTCTTCTAATCAATCCCAGATTAATATAGAGTGCGAGTTATACGTCATCGGTGAATATTTGGGAAGTGACCCATGAGATCCCCGGATATGTTGGCAGTAAATTCGGTCGTCGGACTATCCGAACACGTAAGTACCTCGTACTACGTTTATACCAATTTACAAGACAAGGTTGGCCTCTAGCAAAGCGCCATGCCTACCCAATTCTCCGAAATATCCTTACCGGAATAAGGATCTATATCAAGTGTAGTATACCATAGTATTGCGTATTTCTGTCCAGTATCAGATGATCACGTGATAAGCCTGGGGCTGGAAATGTGTATGCCCCGTACGAAGCACATATCGGATCTCTGGCGACTAGTCTCTATAATCGGATAAACATGACCTTGTCATTTTATCCCGATAGCTGCAGCATTTAAGAGAACCAGTCCCGTATCCTACGTGACCATCATCTCCATATGACTGGAGTGACACTTCCGTCTTGACATCACACCCAACACACTACGATTCTCGATATACCCAGAATTGGCGTACACAGAACCTGTTAAAGCCCTGGACGACCTCAACCAAAGTATATAGATTGTCGTATGCATTAGCGGTGCAAGTCTCAAGTTAAGACCAAATACACCGACCCTGATTACGGACTTCCATAGACACATAGTCATACTACCAATGGAATTCCAATGGGGTCTATCCAGAGCGAAGCTGTTTCCCGTACCATCGGTAAAACACAACCTCCTATTACACTTGCATGAGTATCATATACCCAAATATATGAGAACTATGACGTTGTGCTCTCACAAACGCGCACAAGTGTAATAATAGTCTTTTACGTATTTATCGATGTCCAATCTCGATAATACTCTGACTAGGGATATTTAATGATTCAGCCTTCGTGGATTGATACTTTCTCATATCATTCTCAATCCAGGCACTAATCATAGGGACCTCTCATCATTTATACATCTAGGTGATCTAATCACAAATGATAAGAGTGTAATCTCCTTTGTCACATAGTTAATTTGTACAACAACACCGTGATCTGAAAAAATAGTGACGCTATGGGTCATAATTATCCAACAATCTCCCACTTGGCCTATAGCCAGTCACTCGAGTGTCTGACACCCGAACTATGTACGGTTTGCTCAAATTGCTGAGAAAAGGTTTTCATTAGCGGATTTTCATGATTATCGTCTGATGCGATTTATTCGATCATCACATTGCCACGATGTATGATCCGAACGAATCAGATGAATATCGAAGTATTTATCTGGATCGTTGATGAGACCTTTAATTCTTTAGCATGTGTTGTAGCCTAGCTCAGCTGCTAAAAGAACTATATCTAATCTAATTAGATATTTACCGACCCCAGAAGGCTTCTATTGCTGCTTCAGCTGCAGCAATAACACGCATTTGTTGTTTATTCGGTAACAGAATCTTGCTTGGAAGATTTCCAGCTCACTGTACCATTATTCAAATTGTACAGTACCATTTGTATCGGTTTAGGAAACTTGCAGCAGTGATCCTAGTCATTTCAAGTTCTCCTTCTCCATAGATTAAGACATCATCCTTAGTTCTCTAAGAAACTAATGGATGTTTTTAACTTCAATCCAGTGACTATCACTTGGATTGGCCTGTGTGTGAATCATATGCTCAAGGCGTATGAGACACCAGGTCGCGTACATTTTTCAATGTACGAGTTCTCGGAGAGTTTCTAAAAGCCAAGCTTTCACCGATTATTATTATGGGAATATCATTTCCAAGAAATGACGTATTATCATTATTTATAGGACAGTCACTTTCAGTGCGCTCCCACTGACCCTCTTATAAACACAAGAATCATTTTCATTTTGAATTAAATCATACACCATTATGATTACATCAAAATGATAATTCCAAGAACCTAATGCTTACTTCAATCCAAACATGGATCGAAGAACCTGCAAACCTTGTTTGCTAGTTATAGTACGACAAAACCGCCAGGATGTTTTAAACATCCTCCAAAAGGTTTCCTTTTCAGGAAAGTGATTTTCCCGTTCTGCTGACATATTTCATCTATGAAACATGCAGCATTAAAAAGCATTATCCAAATGGATTTATCGTGGCAACAGGTAAAAGGTTGAATCAAAATCAACATAATGTTGATAATGATACCTTTCCGCTACAAGCCTAGCTTAGTACGTTGGTATGTTGCCATCCATGTATGTCTTCCTTGAAGACTGATAAAGTACCAATAGGCACAATGCCTTGCGGTACATCAACTAGTATCCAAACTTGTTGATTTACATGGAATCCATTTCGGATATCATGACACTTTGTCATAATAGGAGTCGATACCTTGTATCACTTCCTCATACGTAGTCAGTTGGTATACCTCAATAAGATAGACATCTTTATGAGGTGAGATCAGAAACCCATACCCTAGGTTGTTTTCTGATTCTCTCCGACATACGCGGTTCTTGTGTATACGAAGATTAATGGTAATAGTTTCATCCTTGATGAACTATTTGTGTTCCATAGGAATCGGTGCCTGGAATAGTATTACTCCGATTTTCATCGAGTTTTACTATCCTCCCACTTACCACTGCATATCGGTATTCCTCTTAGGAAAACCGCATGGTGAGCAACAATCTAATTGTTCTCTGTGAGTTGTATAAGTACAATATTTATGGTATCCCTATGATAACCTACAATTCGGCACTTATCCAATTTGGGTTCTAGTTTGGTATCATCCAAACATATGCCTAGCATACCCAAATTATCAGGAATGTGAAACCCAGTTTTCTTCCTGTTCATATCTAATATGAAATCTGTCAAACAGATTTTAATGGAACCTTATTCTAAATAAGTTCTGCACTGTTAATGCTTATCCGTTGAAGGAAATGGTAGCTCAGAGCGACTCATGATTAACCTTAATTATGTCCAATAAAATTCGGTTACTCGGTTCGGACACACCGTCAAACTGACGTGTTCCGGGAGGAGTCCTCTTTTGAAAGAATACTTTACTCTTTCAAGTATTTTAGAAACTTATTGCTTAAGTATTTTCCATTACGGTCTTACCGTGACGGTTTAATACTTTAGCCGATCTGTATGTCTATTTCGTGTCGAAACTATAAGAGTTTCCGATTTGTGTTCTTCAAAAGAAACACATAACCATAACGCGATGCCACATCCGTAAAGGTCACGAAATATTCATATCCACCTCTAGCCTAGCTAGACATGGGCCCACTTGCTTCACTATGAACTAGGGCTATCAGATCGGTGGCATTTACACTTTTACCAAGTAAATAGTGTTTTAGGCACATTGCCCAATAAACTAGATTCGTAGACTTTATTTGAATAGGATCAAATTAGTCCTGGTACCCGCTCTTCAAAAGTGCGGATATACGATTCTTGTTTAATGTGTCCCAGACAACATTGCCACAATTAATTTCTTCTGATCAAATCAGTTCGAGCTATTTATTTGTCATATATATATCTGAGATTTTATTTATATTCAAAATATAAATTCTGTTATTTCACATCTAATGTGTTTATCTCAATATCATCCTTATATAAAAAAAACACTTTAGTGTTCTAGAATATAAAGGTTCACCCGTAGCGGGTTAAACACTAATATAGAGATAATGTATCTAGTCAAACTAGTTACATTATAACAGCTTCCTAATTTAAGTACGTACCCGAAGGTAGTTCCTAAACTTAGGTTCTGCGGTTAAAACAGCGACTTTCGTCCCGTTTCCAAATCGCAGATAAAATCTCAATTGAAGTCAGTATCCTGTTCAAAACAGATTCTTAACATCATATATACTTATGTACCACACTAAGTATTTAAAATCCAATTTCAATACTAGTAGTGAACATAATGTTGACAAACATATTTGAAGTCTGAGCCTTTGCTTCTTCAATTCCTTCATATCTGCTTTGTCCAAACGGCAGTCACGCTTCCGCGATCCCGTTTGCCACATTTAGGCAGACATTTTGGGATATGTCTTTATCTTCCCAGAAGACTATAATGATTAACCTTTGCCCTTTTCAACATTCCAGAAGCCTTTTGCCAAGCCTCGGCTTTCTAGAATATCGAAGTAAGGTGCGCCTTGTGCTACTTGCCTAATTGCAAAGTTTGACTTTATCTCCTTGAGAATAGTCATTAACCCTCCAAGTGTTAACTTTCGCAATTTAGTACTTCTAAAATCTAAACATAGATTTATGAAGATCCTTCAATTTCTTCATCATAGTTTAAGGATCTAATCCTTAGTTCTGATTCAGAAATTAAGGAGTCTACTGCGGTAAGTATAATGGATTACGCACTAAAGTTATCATCACATAATCTTCCAAAGATTATGCTCCACTATTTGCTTAACTCCAGGCTTAGGCATAATAGGTTATTTTATCAAATAAAGTAACTTATTAGTTTTTCCAGGACCATCCTGAAATTATATTCCCAATTTGAAAATTAAACCATTTAAATACATTTTCCCTAGGATTATGTATTAAACGTCAATCTTTCAATTTATATCTTGATTCTAATAGTCCAACTATTTAATCAACGATTATGGTACTATTTATTATAATGATTATTATAGTCCAACTATTTTAATCAACTATAATTAATAAAATCAAATATATTGATTATTATAATCCAATTATATAATCTAATATAAGTGAATTGTTTGAATATAGTCCAACTATTTTAAAACAAAAATTTAAATATTAGTCCAACTAACATTTAATCGATATGACGAATGATATTTGATTTGAGCGCGTATGGCGAGTAATTGAACGAATATTGCAAATTCAATTCTTGCCTCCACTATTTTTCGGCGAGCCTCCAACCCTCTGTCGAGTACTCGGGAAACCGCGTTTCCTAGTGGGCTAGGATCCCGTTAAATATCACACAATCTTGACTTTGGCCAACAAATTGTATGATAATTAACTAGGTAGATCTCTAAGATCGATTGGATCCAATCCAATTCCTAGATCCGGTAGGGGGACATCCAAGTCTGAAACATATATCTTATATATGCCAATACATCCAATGTATTGCCTAACCTTTTTCCTCTGAATCAACTAAGCCTTGGCTTTGGCACAACAAACTTAGTGATCCCAGTCAAGCACAACTCATTGACCATGGAAAGCTTCGTAATCAATGTCGATGGACAAGAAGTGGTATTGACTTTGGCCAACAAACCACAACTTGGACAAGACACTGACATGTAACAAAGCTCTCGTGATTCAAACACATCTTCGACAGACAAAGGCCTTGACTTTGGCCAACAAACCAATGCCGTCTCGGATCTTGAGTGAGAATCACTCAATGGATGGAAAGACGCTTTATTATTTGAGGGTTTTTCGCGTTCAAATTGGCAACCAATTTATTATCTTTGTTAAGGTCTCATCATCATACACCCTTAAACATGCATTCTAAACACATAATAAAGCGCATATGAAAAATAATAATGATATGCGGATGGATACTTTACACATTGATCCTAGATCAAATCTCTCTCTTTCTTCTCCCGCTAGCACAAATATTACTTCTACCCGTTACACTACACTTCTAAAGAAACCTCATTTACATTGAGGGGAATAGGTGAGAAGAGAATACAAAGAAATATGAGATAAGGCTGGACTCACAGGTCCAATTAATAAATCAAATTATTACAATTTCCAAAATCGCCCCACCCATCTAATATCCATCTCGATATACATTATTCATGCATCGCAACCATGTATTCACACAAGCATGTTATCAATCAATCTAATCAAATTAATTAATCTGATAATTAGTGATCATCCAATGTTCAAACAACGATTTGATTTTGTTCGAGTCAAACTCGTTTTGCGAACACGTACTCAAAGTACGAATTCTCGAATTAAATTAAATTACATAATTAAATCCAATTTAATACGCATTTAATTTAATTCACTATTTAATTCCAAATTAAATATTACACTTTATAAAATAAACCTTTACGACTTAAATTCCGAATTTAATCGTTACGGGTCTCAAAGCCCAATTAATATCCAATATTAATTTAATTAAATTCCAATGGGCTTTTAATTAATTTCTTCAAGGCGTGGACTTTTGGTCAACTCGGGTCAAACCGAATAACCAAAATCCAATCCGGGAGTTACCCCCATAAGCCCAGAAATCAATTTAGGCCCATTAGGCCCAATTAAACATTAAAGGTTCATTAGTCGCATTTGGGCTTTATGGTGGCGGTTTTGGGCCCAATTGGATCCAACCAATTTTGCCTAAACCCAACTTTGTACAACAAAGCCCAACAAGCCCAATTACAACTTTAAGGCACAAATAATTAAAATCCAAAAATCCAATTTTCCCAATTTAATTACCAAAGTGTATCACATGATTAATTACCCAAATTAACATTTCTAAAACATCAATATACACAATTAATCATGCTCATTTTCATCATCACATGTCAAACACATTTTGATTAAAATCAAACCCAATTCATGCTCAACATGTCTCGGCCAAGGAGGGATAATTTTGTCTGATTCGGTTTCAATCCAATTAAACTCACAATCGACATTAAATCATCATCCTAATTGATTCTAACTCATCCAATGAATTAAAAAATCAAAATCACCAAGACATTTTAGGGCTATTCTATTCGGCCATGCTCACCAAATTTGGGGAAAATTATTCCAAATCAATTTTCATGAAATTGATCCAATCAATATTCAATTCAAACACATTTAAGCATATTCATCAATGCAATTTCACAAAATCATGCTCAAAATCAATTTGCCAAATTTTAAGCCCTAAAGTTTTTCATGCTAAAACCTTGCTCTAGATGCCATTCTTGGTTTCTATTAAGGTCCAGGATCGGTTATAAGCATGAAAAACATTGCGAATACACATCGAAGAAGTTGCGGAATACTTACATCGATTGGTTGAGCGACGCGGCAAGCAACGGAACTCAAAATCTGCTCACTGGTTGGCGTGAACTGCAGTTTTTGTGCTCACTGTTTTGGCTTCGTTTTTGGTCATTCGTCAAGCTCCAAGCATTGTCGAATGGTTCCCGGCTCATGGGTGAGCTTCCCTATCACCTTCGCATATCTCGTAAGTGTGCTAGCACTTGAGATTTTGCCACAAAATCCCACTCCAAGCCTCCCAAACTCACGGCATTTTGATGAAAATGTAGTGAGCATTTTGCCTCCATGGGCGTGAGAAAGAAAAAGAAATGAAGAGAGAGAGTTGTGTAATGTATTCCAAATTTGTGTATCTTATAGACACATTTGAATTTGCATTTCATTACATGTGCATTTGGCTTTCAAAAGTCAAACAATTAAAGCCCAACCACTCATATCACTTCAATCCACCAACTTGTCAAGTCACATCACTCAAAGTGACAAGTGATTTGACGCTTCATTCGACTAGTGATTTGACTTGCAGCACTCGAATTCGAAATGCGAATGCGCTCACAAATAATCTCGGGCTCGGGTTCGCTAATTCTAAATTAACGAATTTTCTGTTGCGTCGTAATTAAATGATTACGCCTAGCAAAATCACTATTCATGTCGCTAACGAATTAATTCTAAATTAATTCGCTCGCCCGAATTAAAATCTAATTTTAATTCCGCGTTGAAATCCAATTTCATTTAATATATCAAATATATTAATTTCTCGATTAATTCCAAATTAATCGTTATCTCTCTTTAATGATATTTTATCCCAGATAAAATATCTCCGTAATTAATCCCAGATTAATTTTCTCTCTCTTCTAATTAATCCCAGATTAATATAGAGTGCGAGTTATACGTCATCGGTGAATCTTTGGGAAGCGACCCATGAGATCCCCGGATATGTTGGCAGTAAATTCGGTCGTCGGACTATCCGAACACGTAAGTACCTCGTACTACCTTTATACTGATTTACAAGACAAGGTTGGCCTCTAGCAAAGCGCCATGCCTACCCAATTCTCCAGAAATATCCTTACAGGAATAAGGATATATATCAAGCGTAGTATACCGTAGTATTGCGTATTTCTGTCCAGTATCGGATGATCACGTGCTAGGCCTGGGGCTGGAAATGTGTATGCCCCGTACGAAGCACATATCGGATCTCTGGCGACTAGTCTCTATAATCGGATAAACATGACCTTGTCATTTTATCCCGATAGCTGCAGCATTTAAGAGAACCAGTCTCGTATCCTACGTGAACATCATCTCCATATGACTGGAGTGACACTTCCGTCTTGACATCACACCCAACACACTACGATTCTCGATATACCCAGAATTGGCGTACACAGAACCTGTTAAAGCCCTGGACGACCTAAACCAAAGTATATAGATTGTCGTATGCAGTAGCGGTGCAAGTCTCAGGTTAAGACCAAATACACCTACCCTGATTTCGGACTTCCATAGACACATAGTCATACTACCAATGGAATTCCGAGGGGGTCTATCCAGAGCGAAGCTGTTTCCCATACCATCGGTGAAACACAACCTCCTATTACACTTGCATGAGTATCATATACCCAAATATATGAGAACTATGCCGTTGTGCTCTCACAAACACGCACAAGTGTAATACTAGTCTTTTACGTATTTATCGATGTCCAATCTCGATAATACTCTGACTATGGATATTTAATGATTCTGCCTTCGTGCATTGATACTGTCTCATATCATTCTCAATCCAGGCACTGATCATAGGGACCTCTCATCATTTATAGATCTAGGTTATCTAATCACAAATGATAAGAGTGCAATCTCCTTTGTCACATAGTTAATTTGTACAACAACACCGTGATCAGTACAAATAGTGATGCTATGGGTCATAATTGTCCAACAGTAAGACACTCGAGTGACTGGCTATAGGCCAAGTGGTAGATTGTTGGACAATTATGACCCATAGCGTCACTATTTGTACAGATCATGGTGTTTTTGTACAAATTAACTATTAGACAAAGGAGATTGCACTCTTATCATTTGTGATTAGATCACCTAGATGTATAAATGATAGGAGGTCCCTATGATTTGTTCCTGGATTGAGAATGATATGAGACAGTATCAGTCCACGAAGGATAAATCATTAAATATCCCTATCAAAGCATTATCGAGATTGGAGATCGATAAATGCGTAAAAGACTAGTATTACACTTGTGCGCGTTGTGAGGGCACAACGGCATAGTTCTCATATATTTGGGTATAGGATACTCATGCAAGTGTAATAGGAGGTTGTGTTTTACCGATGGTACGGGAAACAGCTTCGCTCTGGATAGACCCCCTCAGAATTCCATTGGTAGTATGACTATGTGACTATGGAAGTCCGAAATCAGGGTAGGTATATTTGGTCTTAACCTGAGACTTGCACCGCTAATACTTACGACAATCAATATACTTTGGTTTTGGTCGTCCAGGGCTTTAACTGGTTTCTGTGTACGCCTCTTCTGGGTATATCGAGAATCCTAGTGTGTTGGGTGTGATGTCAAGACAGAAGTGTCACTCCAGTCATATGGAGATGATGGTCACGTAGGATACGGAACTTGTTCTCTTAAATGCTGCAGCTATCGGGATATTATGACTAGGTCATGTATATCCGATTATAGAGACTAGTTACCAGACATCTGATATGTGCTTCGTACGGGGCAGACACAATTCCAGCCCCAGGCCTAGCACGTGAGCATCTGATACTGGATCGACATACGAAATACTACGTATACTACGCCTGATATAGATCCTTATTCCTGTAAGGATATTTCTGGAGAATTGGGCAGGCATGGCGCTTTTCTAGAAGCTAACCTTTCCTTGTAAATCGGTATAAACGTAGTACTAGGTACTTACGTGTTCGGATAGTCCGACGACCGAATTTACTGCCAACATATCCGGGGATCTCATGGGTCACTTCCCGAAGATTCACCTATGGCGTATGACTCGCACTTTAATTAATCTAGGATTAATAAGATGAGAGAGAAAATTAATCTGAGATTAATTGCGGAGATATTTTATCTAGGATCAAATATCATTAAAAGAGAGAGAACGGTTAATTTTGAATTAATCGATTAAATAATATATTTGATATATTATACGAAATTGGATTTCGACGCGGAATTGAAATTGGATTTTAATTCGGGCGAACGAGTTAATTTAGAATTAATTCGTTAGCGACCTGAATGGTAATTATGCTAGGCAAGATTATTTTATTAAATTAGATTTAATTGCGTCGCAACGGAAAATTCGTAATTTGGAATTAGCGAACCCGAGCCCGGGATTATTTGCGATCGCATTCGCATTTCGAATTCGAGTGCGGCACGCAAGTCAAATCAAGCGTCAAATCATTAGTCGCATCAAGCGTCAAATCATTAGTCACTTTGAGTGATGTGACAACTTGTCACTTGATTTGATTGATTGATGGATTGATGTAAGATTGATAGAAGTGGTTGGCATAAATCATTTGACTTTTGAAAGCAAATAAAATGAAAATTAATTTTGGAAATTGGTCAAGTGTATTAGATACACTTTTGGCTACCAACCAAGACATCTTCTTCTCTCTCTTTCTTCTCTTCATCCACACGCCCAAGAAGGGCTTCATTCTTTTTGTTTTCTGGTTTGAAAAATCGAGAGAGTGAAGGGAAGCAAGTGGAAATTTGTGGCAAATTTCATAAGAGCTAGCACTCCGAGAGACATGCGAAGGTGATAGGGAAGTCCACCCATGAGCTTGGAATCATTTGACGAAGATTGGAGCTTACTTGGAGGACCAACAGTGGCCGAAAATGGTAGAGGACAGCAGCTCACTGCCGAGCAGTCCAGTGGGCAGAAATATCGAGTTTTGTTGCCTCTCGCGTCGCTCAACCGATCGAATTGAGTAATCCGCAACTTCGTTGATTTGTATTCGTAATTGTTTCATGCTTGTTTAATGATCTTGGGACCTTAGCAAACATCAACACTAACAACATCAATCAAGCCATAAATCTCTCCCTAGCAACATAAAGCCAAACACACAAGAAAAAAGCAGGATTCGCAACTCATGAAAAACAAAGCAGGGAGGTCGTTCAGAAAACTTACTTGGTTCTTTTAGAAGGGTTGCAGATTGCTTGGTGCAGTCTGGTCATTCTTTGAGTTCACTGAGCACAGTTGAGAAAGAGGAGTTCTCACGGTTGGGGAAATTCGAAGCGTTCGTACAAGAAGGCAACAGTGTATTACTCAATTTTCTTATAATCTGTTCGGTGTATTTGTGGCTGTTGGATCGAACGAGGGCGTCAGATGTACGCCATATGTCGTCTTTTAAAATGATCTTTCAGAGTTGGATGGACAGATGAGATTGGGAGTCCTTTGAGTTGGCGATGGCGGTCAGATTGCTTGCTTTTTGGCGGAGGACGACGGATGGTTGACAAGTGGCAGGCTCCCGTTAAACCCTAGAAGTGATCTGATGGGCATTTAAGAGGATGTGACGGTTGCGTGTCTCGAGGGACGGTTTACAGAAGGGCAATAAATGGATTTTGTTTTGGCGGGAAAAGAAGTCAGACCGAGCATCTTAATCGTACCAAGGATATGGTGGTGACAGGCCAATAAACTTCTCCTCACAAAGGCTAGCCGTCACTCCATCAGGAGTACTGTTCTTTTTATATAGTTCCCGGCACCAACTTGTATAACTCATTGGAACCGAGAACTATGGGACAGATGTTGATGGTATTTTCAGATCCTATGATATTTAAGTAGTACGGCAGGGGTAAAAATGGAAACTCCCTTGTTGATCGAGATCATTAAATGCCGACCCGACCACATGAGTGTTACAAAGCCAACAGTAAGAGGCCGATCACTTATGATCGGTAAATGACCACTCCAGACCGGATGGTCGGGCATCATCAGATCGATAGCAGCATTCTCAGTTCAAAAGACCATTGTGACCGACCTCATAAAGACCGGGAATATGCTCCAGAAGATAAGACATCCTATTTTTACGGGTAAGAAGATAAGTTATCCTACTTTCATGGGGAAAAATTGATAAGTCAGTGTCCTAATATGATAAAGGAAATGAAGGTAGTGTCGACTAAGAATTCTTATGGGAAAAGGAAAACTGTTTCTTTGCTATTATAAATAAGAGAGGAAAGCGTGCTTGTAAGTAGAGCGTTGAGAGTTGAGAGGAGAACAAGAGAGAATTAGACTTGTAAACACAAAACAGATCAGAGAAACATATTTCGATAATAAAACATCGTCCGTTCTGTGTCCGTGGATGTAGGCTGGATCTGATCCGCCGAACCACGTTAAATCTCTTTGTTGATTGGTGTATTTATCTATCTTTTGCCAAATTTGCTTTTGGTTTCCCATAAACAAAATGAATTCACAGTTGGAGGAGGATTGTCTCGGGAGTCAAAAACCTTTATTGCCCCTGAGACCGAAATCAGCCGTCAACAATGCATTTTCATCATTTAAGCATGCAATTTCTTTTTCATGTTTGGCCTTTAAGCATATAATCTCATGATCTAAAACATGAAATTTATCCATACAAGATGCATGATCATTTCCAAGTGATGAATGCTTATTTTTAACCAATTTAAGTTTCTTTTTAAGCATATCACACAACTCATTTAACTATTAAAATCATCAATTAAATCATTGTAATCTTGGGAGTTGTGTACCTCTTCTTCTTCGCTTTCAAAGAAGAAATCCTCATCCTCAATAACCATGAATGCTATATTTTTTCTTTCTTTGATTTCTTTCTCCTCGGATGATCTTAAGTCGCTATCGCTCCAAGTTGAAGTAGTTTTCAATGCCTTTTTCTTGGATTTTCCTTTTATCTTCTTCAATGGCCAATCGGTAGTTATATAACCCGGTTTGTTACATTCATAGCAAACAATTTTCTTGTGCTTCTGTGGCCATTTTTCTTATTTCTTTTCATTCTATTTTTATTTTTCCTTTAAGCTTTGTGGATTTGAGGAGCTTCTTGACCTTATTGGTTATTATTGCCAACTCATCATCACTATCCTCTTCAGTTGAGCTTGAGTCATCTCTTTTTCTTGCTTTCAATGCAAGATTTTTTCTTGTTCTCTTCTCATCTTCCTCCTTTTGATCCATTTTAATCTCCAATTCATATTCAAGAAATTTTCCGACCAAATCATCTAGCTTCAAAGTGTTCATGTTGTTTTCTTCTCTAATGGAGGAGGTGTAGCTTCTATATTCCTTAGGAAGTGATCTAAGGATTTTCTTTACTTGATCTATTAGCCCAATGACTTTCCCCAATGCGCCCAAATGATTGATGATGATTGTGAATCTTGAAATCATATGATCAATTTCTTCCCCGGATTCCATCTTGAAGTTGTCCAATTCGCACATAAACCGGTTGATCTTTGATTCTTTCACTTGGCTTGTGCCCTCGTTGATCATTTCTAATGACTTCCATAACTCATATGCGTTTCCACACTCCGGAAGCTTGTTTATTTGACTCGATCAATAGCACAAATGAGTTGGTTGAGTGCCTTAGAATTTTGTGTGGCTTGTCTTAAATCCTCATTATCTCATTCTAAAGTCGGCTTTGGAATCTCAACACCATTGTTATCCTTCTTCGTTGGCCCTTTTGCACCCGTGTAATTACCAAATAAGATGGCAGATCAACGGCTACAATATAGTTCAACATCCTCATTTTCCAATAGTTGTAATCGGTTCCGGTGTAAAATGGAGGTCTAGTTGTTGAAAATCCTTCGGCAAGATTTGATGAGTTGCCTGTAGATGCCATGATCTATTCTCGGACGGTTAAGTCTTGTTGAGAATACCTCGCTCTGATACCAACTGAAATTTCCTACAAGCAATAGTGATAAACCAAACTCTATACCCAAGAAGGGGGTGAATTGGGTTATGGCTAAAATATGCGGAATTAAAAATCTTTGCCGATTTTAAGCTTTTTTACCAATTAATGCTTAAGGTCAATTTTCTCTATTGTAATAAACAACCTATATACAAGTTTCTAATATATAAACATGTAATAAATAAAACTTGCAATATGTAAAGAGTTAAAGGATAGAGAAAACGACATCGAGATTTATAGTGGTTCGGCCAACAATGCCTACGACCACTCCCCCAAGCCGCGCTTGAAGCTTTTCACTAATAACGAGTTTCTGTGGCTCACCCGCAACCAAGAGTTTTACGCAAGGTGCACTCCAAACCTTTACACTTTGAGTTTTCCATGTAAGCTCACTCGAAAACCTTTACAATTACCCAAACATTGGGATTTCACAAACCGCAAGTGTTTTGTATAAAGAAATTGTAAAACACACTTGGACACTCACAATGATAAAGAAGATTGTGTGAGTTGGTTACCCAAGTGATCTAAGCTCACTACAAATGTATATGAAGGTGTAGTGTGTGTATGAGCTTGATGTATGAGTGTTTATGAATAAGAATGTTTAGAAACACTCTTGTTTTTGCCTTGGTAGAATATGTATGAAGGTTCTATAGTTCTCTAACCAAGCAAAAAATGAGTTGGGGCTCAATTTATAGTATAATGAAAACACATGCCCCAACTTGCTGTCTAAGACCGATATGCTGTTGGACAATTATGACCTATAACATCACTATTTGTAAAAGACATTGTGGTTTTTGTACAAATTAACTATGTGACAAAGGAAATTTCCATTTTATCATTTTGCAATTAGATTACTTGTATATATAAATGATAAAAGTCCATATGATTAGTTCCGTATTAATAATACATGAGACAGTATCAATCCATTAAAGGTTTAATCATTAAATATCCCTAGTCGTAGTATTATCGAGACTGGACATCGATAATGCGGAATAGGCTAGTATTGCACTTGTGCGCATTATGGAAGCTTAACGACATATTTCTCATATATTTAAGTATTGGATACTTATGCAAGTGTGAAAGGAGGTTGTGTTTGCCGATGGTACCTGGATAGACCCATCGGAATCCCATTGGTAGTATGACTATGTGTCTATGGGAATCTGAATCAAGGTAGGTGTATTTAGTCTTAACCTGAGACTTACATCGCTAATACTTGCGACAATCAGTACGCTTTGGTTTTGGTCGTCCGGGACTTTAACAGGTTTTGTGTACACCTCTTCTTGGTTTATTGAGAATCATAGTGTATTGGGTGTGATGTCAAGACGGAAGTATCACTTCAGTCATATGGAGATGATGATCACGCAGGGATACAGAACTGGTACTCTATTATGTTGCAACTATCGGGATAATATGACAAGGTCATGATTATCCGATTAAAAGACTAGTTGCTAGTGATCCGATATATGCTTCGTACGGGGCATACACAATTCCAGCCCCAGTCCTAGCATGTGACATCCGATACTGGATCGTAATACGTAATACTTAGTATACTACGCCTGTTATAGATTATGTATTCCTTAAAAGAATATTTCTGGAGAATTGGGTAGGCACAATGTTTTGCTAGAAGCCAACCATGTCTTGTAAATTGATAAGAACGTGGTACCGGGTACGCACGTATTCATATAGTCCGACGATCGGATTTACTGCCAACATATCCAGGAATCCCATGGGTCGCTTCACAAAGATTCACCGATGACGTTTGACTCGAGCCGAATTAATCTGCGATTAATTATAAGAGAGAGAAAATTAATCTAGGATTAATTACGGCAAGAATTTATATGAGATAAAATTTGATTAAGAGAGAGAGAACGATTAATTTGGAATTAATCGATTAAATAATATATTCGATATATTAATTGAAATTAGATTTCAAAGCGAAATTAAAATTGGATTTTAATTCGGGCGAACTAATTAATTTAGAATTAATTCGTAAGTGACTTTAATAATAATTATTCTAGGCATAATTATTTAATTAAATTAGATTTAATTATGTCGCAATGGAAAATTCGTTAATTCGGAATTAAACGAACCTGAACCCGAAATGTGTTTAGCGGGCCCACTCAAATTTTGAATTTAAAATGGGGCCCACCAAATCACATCACTAGTCAACTTTATCAAACTTTTGGTTGATAGAAGTTGGTGGTTAGTTGGTAGCTTGTAAATCACACAAGCCTGATTTGTGAAAGACTAATACCAACTTTGGATTTTTGGTAATAGGTGATTGTTTTTGGAAAACCAATTACACAACACAAAAACAACTCTCTCCTCTACCTATTGCAAAAGCTGAAACTCTCTCCCTCTCATTTTCTCTATTGACGTGAGCCTAGGGCTCATTGTTCTTGATTTTGCTTCAAAAATCTTCATTGCTATCACATTAAAGGAGTCAACAAAGGTGTTAGGGAAACTAATCCCAAGAGTTTGGAACACAAACATTGAAGCTTGGAGCTCAAAGGATTCAAAAGTTTTGAACTTTCATACATCCACAAACCGATCAATGTATGTTTTTCCGCAACTTCTTAAATTATTCACACACATTTCTACTTAGAAGATCCTTGGCATGTTCTAGGAACCCAACAATGGTATCAGAGAGCCTTGTCTAAGCATGAAATGAACTTAGGGTTTATATACTTTAATTTAGGGTTTTTGTGATTTGAGCATGATTTCTTCAAATTGATGGATTGGTTGAGCTTGGATGATGATGAATTAGATTTATGCATCTTAAAATTTGAGAAAAATTGATTAGATTAATTTTCCCTAAATTCATATGGTTGGCCGAATACATGAACCCTAGGTGTATCATGGTGATTTTTTTTTTATTTTAGACCATTTGATGTGTTTAAAGCATGATGAGTGTTGGAAAATTATGACCCATAGCATCACTATTTGTACAGATCATGGTGTTGTTGTACAAATTAACTATGTGACAAAGGAAATTGCTCTTTTATCATTTGTAATTGGATTACCAAGATATATAAATGATAAAAGGTCCTTATGATTAGTACCGGATTGAGATGATATGAGATAGTATCAATCCACGAAGGTTTAATCATTAAAACATCCCTAGTCATAGAATTATCGAGATTGGACATCGATAATGCGGAATAGACTAGTATTACATTTGTGCACGTTGTGGGAGCATAACGACATAGTTCTCATATATTTGGGTATTGGATACTCATGCAAGTGTAATATGAGGTTGTGTTTATCGATGGTACGGAAACAGCTTCGCTCTGGATAGACCCCTCAGAATTCCATTGGTAGTATGACTATGTGTCTATGGAAGTCCGAATCAGGGTAGGTGTATTTGGTCTTAACTTGAGACTTGCACCGCTAATACTTGCGACAATTAATATACTTTGGTTTTGGTCGTCCAGGGCTTTAACCGGTTCTGTGTACGCCTCTTCTGGGTATATTAGGAATCGTAGTGTATTGGGTGTGATGTCGAGATGGAAGTATCACTCCAGTCATAGTGGAGATGATGATCACGTAGGATACGGAACTGGTGCTCTTATATGCTGCAGCTATCGGGATATTATGACTAGGTCATGCTTATCCGATTATAGAGACTAGTTACCAGAGATCCGATATGTGCTTCGTAGGGGGCAGACATAATTCCAGCCTCAGACCTAGCACGTGACATCCGATACTGGATCGCAATACGCAATACTACATATACTACGCCTGATATAGATTACATATTCCTTTAAGAATATTTCTGGAGAATTGGGTAGGCACGGTGCTTTGCTAGAAGCCAACCATGTCTTGTAAATCGGTAAAAACATAGTACTAGGTACGTACGTGTTCGGATAGTCCGACGACCGGATTTACTACCAACATATCTGGGGATCTCATGGGTCGCTTCCCGAAGATTCATCGATGACGTATGACTCGCACATTATTAATCTGGGATTAATTGATAGAGAGAGAAAATTAATCTGGGATTAATTACAGAGATATTTTATCTGGGATAAAATACTATTTAAAGAGAGAGAACGATTAATTTGGAATTAATCGATAAAATAATATATTCGATATATTATACGAAATTAGATTTCGACGAGGAATTAAATTTAGAATTTAATTCGGGCGAACGAGTTAATTTAGAAATAATTCGCTAGCGACGTGAATAGTAATTTTGCTAGACATAATTATTTAATTAAATTTGATTTAATTACGTCGCAACGGAAAATTCGTTAATTCGGAATTAGCAAACCCGAGCCCGGGAGTGTTTGCGGGCCCACTCGTATTTCGAATTCAAATGCGGCCCACAAGTCACATCAAGCGTCACATCATTAGTCATGAAGTGATGGATGTCTTGTCACTTTGAGTGATGTGATGTCTAGTCACTTTGAGTGATGTGAGTTGTTGAGGGCATTAATTGCCATTTTGGCTCCAAAATTTGTTTGACTTTTTGAAAGGCATATACAAAATTTTGGAAATCAATTTTTTGGTAATTGTTTTTAGCAACACAAATCAACTCATCAATTTACTCTTCTCTCTCCCAAAATTCGGCCAAGGGCCATCTTCTTCTCTTTTTTATTTTCTCCATTGCCGTGAGCAAGAAAAAGCTTTAGGAAATTTTGTGGCAAAATTTCCAAGGTGCTAGCACACATTATGAGTCATACAAAGTGTAGGCACTGCATTTTTGCATATAAATCCCGATGATGAGTCTCATTTGGAGGCACTACCTTTAAATCGCGGAAGCCGCGGGAAACGGACGTCGGAAGGGAAAAAGTATTTTTTTTGGATTCGCTGGAGTAGCTTCGGGTTCGCTTGTTGGACCTCCGTTTTAAAACACACCCTTAGCCCACTAAACACACACCAAGCCCATCTCACCCAAGCCCAATCCAAAAAATAATTAAAACATTTAAAATACACGTCACAAATTAAATTAATTTAAATTAAAGCTAATTGAAATTAATTAAAATCCAACACAAATTAAATACCAATTAAATTAAATCTAAATTAAATTAAACCAATTAAAATAAATCTAAATTAAATTAAACTAATATTTAATTAAAATCTAATACCAAAATTAAAATAAATCACTTCCTAATTTAATAAATCACTCACCAATTTAAAATATTTACTCACCTAATTAACAAATTAAATGCCTAAATAAAACAAATAAATGTCTAATTAAAGTCAATCAAATATATAACCTTCCTAAACAAACAAATCATGTCCCCAATTAATTGATTTTCTTTCCTTTTTAATCCATGTAAACCCCTAACCCTAATCATGCAACTATATAAACAACAACAAAGTGCAACCCTTAGAAGCCATTTGGATCTTAATAATCCTAATTGGATTAGGAGTGGTTCTGTTAGCAGCTGAGCTAGGCTACAGCACAGGCTAAAGAATTAATGGTCTCATCAACGATCCAAGTATATACTTCAACAATTCATCTGATTCGTTCGGATCATACATAGTGGCGATGTGATGATCGAATAAATCGCATCAGATGATAACAATGCAAATCCGCTGACGAAAGCCTTTCCTCAACAGAAGTTTGAGCGACCGTACATAGTTCAGGTGTAGGAAACCTGAGTGATTGGCTATAGGCCAAGTGGGAGATTGTTGGACAATTATGACCCATAGCATCACTATTTGTACAGATCATGGTGTTGTTGTACAAATTAACTATGTGACAAAGGAAATTGCTCTTTTATCATTTGTAATTGGATTACCAAGATATATAAATGATAAAAGGTCCTTATGATTAGTACTGGATTGAGATGATATGAGACAGTATCAATCCACGAAGGTTTAATCATTAAAACATCCCTAGTCGTAGTATTATCGAGATTAGACATCGATAATGCGGAATAGACTAGTATTACACTTGTGCGCGTTGTGGGAGCGTAACGACATAGTTCTCATATATTTGGGTATTAGATACTCATGCAACTGTAATAGGAGGTTGTGTTTACCGATGGTACGGAAATAGCTTCGCTCTGGATAGACCCCTCGGAAGTCCATTGGTAGTATGACTATGTGTCTATGGAAGTCCAAATCAGGGTAGGTGTATTTGGTCTTAATCTGAGACTTGCACCGCTAATACTTGCGACAATCAATATACATTGGTTTTGGTCGTCCAGGGCTTTAACCGGTTCTGTGTACGCCTCTTCTGGGTATATTTAGAATCGTACTGTATTGGGTGTGATGTCGAGATGGAAGTATCACTCCAGTTATAGTGGAGATGATGATCGCGTAGGATACGGAACTGGTGCTCTTATATGCTGCAGCTATCGGGATATTATGACTAGGTCATGTTTATCCGATTATAGAGACTAGTTACCAGAGATCCGATATGTGCTTCGTACGGGGCAGACACAATTCCAGCCCCAGGCCTAGCACGTGACATCCGATACTGGATCGCAATACTACGTATACTACGCCTGATATAGATTACATATTCCTTTATGAATATTTCTGGAGAATTGGGTAGGCACGGTGCTTGGAGCTTGGAGGACTTCCATGGAGGTTGACCGAAAATTCAAAGGAGCACAAAGAGGCCCGAAGCCGAGAGCTTCATCAAGGGAGCAAGAAATTTTTGTTGTTCCTCGAATCGCAAAAGTTGATCAATGTAAGTATGATTCTGCCATACTTCTTTGTTGTATTCACATATTTTCATTGCTTGATTGATCTTGGGACTATAGTAGAAACCCATCAATGAGTATATTGATTTGTGATTTAATTGGATTGAAATCAAAATTGGATATAAGATTGTGCATATTGCCGTGAGTGAAGAAGCATGAAATAGATTGATTTTGCTTCAATTTGTGTTGGACATGAGTTGATAAATTAAAGCATGATTAATTAGATAAATTGGTGTTTTGGAAATATTAATTTAACTAATTAATTGGGGCTAATACACTTTAATTAAAATAATTGTGATATTTGGAATATTGTAATTAAATAAATTAGTCTTTAATTTTGAATTGGGCTAATATTATTACATTTGGGCTTAATGGGCTTGGTTGGGCCAAGTTGGTTTAGGACAATTGGATTGGATCCAAATTGGGCCTAAAACCATAACATAAAGTCCAAATAGAATAATTGGGCCTAATGGGCCAAAATTAATTTTATGGTAAAGGGTGATTCCTTATTGGGCTTTGGTTGCCAAAGTCCATTCCTTTAGAATTAATTAAAAGCTCATTGGACTTTAATTAAATTGACATTGGATGTTAATTGGTCCTTTGAGACCCATTTAGATTAGATTTAGAATCTAAGTCTAAAAGGCACAAATATAAGTGTAATTATTTAATTTGGAATTAAATTAGAATTAGTATTGAATACAAATTAAATTGGATTTAAAATTGTAGTTCGATATAATTCAAGAATACGCACTTTGAGTACTTATTCTTAAACGAGTTGGACTCGCGCAAATCAAATCGTTGTTTGAACATTGAATGATCAATAATTCAAAGATTAATTAATTTGATTAGATTGATTGAATAACATGTTTTGTGTGAATACATGGATGTATTGTATGAATAATGTATATCTGATGGATATTAGATGGGTAAGGGCAATTTTGGAAATTGTTGTAATAAATTTAGAATTTATTAAATTGGACCTGCGTGTCCAGCCTTATATCTCTTGAATCTTTTTACTTCTCTTCTCACCAATTCCCCTCAATGTAAATGAGGTTTCTTTATTGTATTATGTAATTGGGTAAAAGTTAGAATAGTGCTAGCCGGGGAGAGGAAATTGAGAGATTTGTTCTAGGAACATTTTTTTGAATATCCATCTGCATATCGTTATTATTTATTTCGCGCCTTATTATGCTTTTAGAATGCATGCGTAAGGGTGTGTGTTGATGAAGGGGGTTTTAGGGCGGAAATCCGGTAACGCAGCGGAATAGTGGAAAATCAAAATATTCCGATTTCAAAAATTTTTCTTGGATAAATTAAATAAACATATTTATTTAATTACCCAATTACCAAAATTATGAAAAATACACAATATATCAAATTTATATGAATTTACCAAATTACCTCTAAACATAACATTTTGTTTTTTTTAATCCGAAATTGTTCGAAACGATTTTGGATGATTCTAAATCATTACAAATATGAATTTAACATGTCCTAAATATTGAAATTCCAATTGCAACAAAAATTCCAAAATTTAACACCAAGGCCGAGTGCCACAACAAGGGGGGATGTGCATTTTGCATTTTCAATGTTCAAAACACATCCAAATGAAATCCAATCAACATAAGATTTTATATGTATCATATAAACATACAAATACACAACATAAATGAAAAGCCCTAAATTTGGAAGTGGTCTCAAACCATAATTTTTCAATTTCTTCAAATTGGACAAATTAGACCAAATTTGTTAATCCAATACTTCAATCATGTTTCTTCCATTACAATCAAGCCTCACCACAATGAAACAACTATAGAACAAATCTAGGTCATTTAAGAGTGGATCAATAACTCTAGATTAGCAACAAGGTTCTCAAACTATCAAAAGTATGCTTATTAACACATTAGAAGCATCTTTTGAATTTTATACATGCTCAACCCATTCCAAAACATTCATACTCCAAAAATACAAAGAATAAAGAATGGAAAAACATAAGAACATCACAAGATGAAGCCCACAACAAGAGGAACATTTTTCTCTCCAATGGAAGATTGGAAATACTTACTTAAATCCAAGCTTTTTCTTTGTTTTTCTTTTCATTGTCTCAAGCTTCTTTCTCTTTCTTTTTAATGGAGTTTTGGTAAAAGTTTTGACTTAATGAAACCTTAAAAGAAACAAAATAATTTATACCAAAAATTTTAACCCTTGGCCGAAAATTGTATATGGCAAAATATCATGATATTTGTTTTTTGTTTCATTTAATTACAACTTGTCCACTTGGTAAATTGATCATTACACCTTTAATGAATAATTTAAACAAGTCAACAATTGCAACTACGTCATTAAATAAAATATCATAACCTAAAATATTCATACTTTAATTAATTTAATCATTTAACAATTAAATAATTAATTAAATACAAATATATTAAATATATGTATTATATTTACAATAAATATCAAATACATATATATTTATGATATTAGTCAAATATCTCAATTTGGTAATTAATTAATATGTATTTGAATTAATCTAGCATTAAATGCAAATACACAAAAATTAAGGAAATGACTATCGGGTCCCTACACATGTATTTTGCGTTTAACCTTTAAACGACTTTATAAATAATCAATAATATTTATAAATATTGCCCTAGTGCTCTACGAGTATATTTCATTAGTGAGACTCTCTAGATTCAGGCATATCCGTCACGAAATCCGATTTCGTGTCCTTAATTTATCCACCTGTAAATTATAACGATCACGGATAAACTCGCTGAATCATACAGGTCGAGGTCATGGAAAATGTATAATTCCTCCCTCACAGATATCCAGATATATCCCATAGATATAGATGTAAACGTCAAATCTCTATATGGATTATCCCGTTGACATCTCTATTAGCAATCTCAAAAAGAACTTTTAGAACTAGCTTCTAAAATGTACCACGGGCCCATGGTTTTTATCTGATTGCTAATCATATGGACTACCTATGCTCTGATACACAGAACTGACAGATCCTATCTCGATACACACAGGACACCCTGAGGATCTATCCACACCCAACGAATATGCGGAGGTCTGATCTAAATAAATCGATGATGTGACTGCCATCTAAGTGTGAAAGATGTCTCATGTGCCCACAGAGGTATCTCAAGTCAAAGAATCGCAAGTGCTACTCAACCCGATAAGATTCTTATTGACATTGGTGTATCATCCATTAAGAATCTTTGGTGAGTCGTTCAGTGTTTATCTGCTATAAACATCTACACGTCTATACTAGTCTCCAAGACTTATGGTTCATTGAGAAACCATTGGAATAATATATTCCAGTATACGACATGTACAGGTCTCAACGGGTTTACTATACTGACCAAGTAGTGTAAATCTTGACCAGGAACTGTCTGAGAATGACAACGTCATGATACAACTCAATGTCAATTGCGACGCTTTTGCAACAGCATCATGACTAGTCATTTTAAGGTCATTATGTCTTTACCATATTAAAAGATATATTATATTATAGAAACTGCATATATTACTCATAATAATAACATTTTACAGAAGTATTCATAAAGAAATACAACCGGGAATTGGCGCTCTGAGCACCAACCCCAACAAAAACTCCCACTTGCTCTAATGCCAAAAATGATTGTATCTAATACCCATCGACTCCACGTGTTTATCAAACAACTTCAGAGGTATGGCCTTCGTCAGCGGGTCTGCTACATTATCTTCACTCGGTACCTTGCACACGACAATATCCCATCGCGACACAATCTCTCGAATGATGTGGTACTTGCGTTCCACATGCTTCGACTTCTGATGCGCCCTCGGTTCCTTTGCTTGCATAATGGCTCCAGTATTATCACAGTATAACGGAATCACATTCTCGATACATGGGACAACTCTCAATTCTGTGACAAAGTTCTTTATCCACACAGCCTCTTTTGCAGCTTCAGAAGCTGCAATATATTCCTCCTCAGTGGTGGAATCTGCTGTTGATCCCTATTTGACACTCTTCCAATAAACTGCACCTCCGTTAAGGGTAAATACGAATCCATATATAGACTTTCTGTCATTGGGATCCGATTGGAAATCAGAATCCGTATACCCGTTAACTTGCAGTTCGTTTCCTCCATAAATTATTAACTTATCCTTAGTACCTTCTAGATACTTCAAGATATGTTTAATGGCCATCCAATGGTCATTAACTAGATTGGACTGATATCAACTAGTTACGCTAACAGCGAAACTGATATCAGGCCTTGTACATAACATGGCATACATTATGCTACCCAAACACGAAGCATAAGGTTGGTTAGACATTCTAACCTTCTCATCTTCTGTTTGTGGACTCATCTTCTTGGAAAGATGAATCCCATGTCTGAACGGTATATTTGTTGTCTTACAGTTACAAAAATTATACCGTTCCAAGATCTTATTGTTGGAGATTATAAGGGTCCCAAAGATCATAAATCAAGCATGAACATGTGTGAATACATTCGAGGAAGTCGCGGAATACTTACATCGATCGGTTGAGCGACGCGGAGGCAACAATAACGAAATTCTGCCCTCTGTGAATTGCGGCAGTGGCAGTGAATTTCTTCACTGTTTTGGCGTCCATTGATTTGTGCGGCAGTGGGCTGCATTTTGCTCACTGGTTTCGGCCTTGTGGATCAACATCATCAAGTTCCAAGCTTCGTGATTTGATTCCCGGCTCATGGGTGGACTTCCCTATCACCTTCGCATGATCCCGAAGTGTGCTAGCACTCTTATTCTTGCCACAAAAACACACTTTGCTTCCCTTCTTGTTCGGTTTTCTGCCCAGAAAAAACAGAACAAAAATAGCCCAAATGGGCGTGAGAGAGAAAAGAGAAATTAGAGAGAGAGAGAGATGTGTAAAATGTATTATCTATTTTGATTTCCAAAATCCAATAAATAACATATACCAAAATTTGTTAAATGGCTTCAAAAGTCAACAAATTTTTTTGTGGGAAAAAATGCATTAAATGCATTCAACAACCCACATCCATCAATCCATCATATCAAGTGACAAGTTGTCACATCACTCAAAGTGACTAATGATTTGACGCTTGATGTGACTAGCGATTTGACGCTTGATTTGACTTACGTGCCGCATTCAAATTCGAAATGCGAATGTGGTCGCAAATAATCTCGGGCTCGGGTTCGCTAATTCCAAATTAACGAATTTCCCGTTGCATCGTAGTTAAATGATTACGCCTAGCGAAGTCACTATTTACGTCGCTAACGAATTAATTCTAAATTAACTCGTTCGCTCGAATTAAAATCTAATTTTAATTCCACGTCGAAATCCAATTTCGTATAATATATCGAATATATTATTTTATCGATTAATTCCAAATTAATCGTTCCATCTCTTTAATGATATTTTATCCCAGATAAAATATCTCCGCAATTAATCCCAGATTAATTTTCTCTCTCATCTAATTAATCCCAGATTAATTAAAAGTACGAGTCATACGTCATCGGTGAATCTTTGGGAAGCGACCCATGAGATCCCAGGATATGTTGGCAGTAAATTCGGCCGTCGGACTATCCGAACACGTAAGTACCTCGTACTACGTTTATACCAAATTACAAGACAAGGTTGGCTTCTAGCAAAGCGCCATGCCTCCCCAATTCTCCGGAAATATCCTTACAGGAATAAAGGATCTATATCAGGCGTAGTATACGTAGTATTGCGTATTTCTGTCCAGTATCGGATGATCACATGCAAGGCCTGGGGCTGGTACAGTGTCTGCCCCGTACGAAGCATATATCGGATTACAAGCAAGTAGTCTCTTTAATATTGGATAATCATGACCAAGTCATATTATCCCGACGGTTGAAACCTTATAGAGAACCAGTTCTGTACCCATGCGCGATCATCAACTCCATATGACTGGAGTGACACTTCCGTCTTGACATCACACCCAACACACTACGATTCTCAATATACCCAGCATCTGCGTACACAGAACCTGTTAAAGCCCTGGACGACCTCAACCAAAGTATATTGATTGTCGCAAGTATTAGCGGTGCAAGTCTCAGGTTAAGACCAAATACACCTACCCTGAATTTCGGATTTCCATAGACACATAGTCATACTACCAATGGAATTCCGAGGGGGTCTTATCCAGAGCGAAGCTGTTTCCCATACCATCGGAGAAACACAACCTCCTATTACACTTGCATGAGTATTCTATACCCAAATATATGAGAACTATGCTGTTGTGCCCTCACAACGCGCACAAGTGTAATACTAGTCTTTTACGCATTCATCGATGTCCAATCTCGATAATGCTCTGACTATGGATATTTCATGATTTATCCTTCGTGGATTGATACTGTCTCATATCATTCTCAATCCAGGAAAAAATCACAAGGACCTCTTATCACTTATATATCTAGGTGATCTAATCACAAATGATAAGAGTGCAATCTCCTTGGTCACATAGTTAATTTGTACAACACATCGTGATCTGTACAAATAGTGACGCTATGGGTCATATTGTCTAACAATCTCCCACTTGGCCTATAGCCAGTCACTCGAGTGCTTGACACCCGAACTATGTACGGTTGGCTCAAACTGCTGAGAAATGCTTTCGTCAGCGGATTTTCATGATTATCATCTGATGCGATTTATTCGATCATCACATCGCCACGATGTATGATCCGAACGAATCAGATGAATATCGAAGTATGTATCTGGATCGTTGATGAGACCATTAATTCTTTAGCCTGTGCTCAAGCATAGCTCAGCTGCTAACAGAATTATATCTAATCTAATTAGATTTATTTATCGACCCAGAAGGCTTCCATTGCTACCTCAGCTGCAGCATAACCCGCATTTGTTGTTTATACGTAAAAGTATCTTGCTTGGAAGATTTCCAGCTCACTGTTCCGTTATTCAAACTGTATAGTACCGTTTGTGACTTTTTAGTCGTTTATTGGTTTAGGAAACTTGCTACAGTGATCCCAGTCACTTCAAGTTCTCCATCTCCATAGATTAAGACACATCTTTAGATCTCTAAGATACTAACGGATGTTCTTAACATCAATCCAGTGACTATCACATGGATTGGCCTGATTGTGACTCCATATGCTCAAAGCGTATGAGACACCAGGTCGAGTACATTTTTCAATGTATGAGTTCTCGGAGAGTTTTTCTCGAAAGCCTAGCTTTCACCGATTGTTATTATGGGAATATCATTTCCAAGAAATGACATATTATCATTATTTTTATAGGACAGCCACTGTCAGTGCGCTCCCACTAACCCTCTTATATACACAAGAATCATTTTCGTTTTGAATTAAATCATACTCCATTATGATTATATCAAAACGATAATTCCAAGAACCTATGTTTGCTTCAATCCAAACATGGATTGAATAACCTGCAAACCTTGTTTGCTAGTTTTAGTATGACAAAACCGACAGGATGTTGTAAACATCCTCCAAAAGGTTTCCTTTTTAGGAAAGCGATTTTCCCGTTCAGCTGACATATTTCATAAATGAAACATGCATCATTAGCAAGCATTATCCAAATGGATTTACCGTCGCAACAGGTAAAAGGTTGAATCGTAATCAACACAATGTTGACAACGATACCTTTCCGCTAAAAGCCTAGCTTTATACGTTAGTATGTTGCCATCCATGTATGTCTTCCTTGAAGACTTATAAAGTACCAAAAGGCAAAATGCCTTGCGGTACATCAACTAGTATTCAAACTTGTTGATATACATGGAATCCATTTCGGACTTATGAAACTTTGTCATAATAGGGAGTCGATACCTTGTATCACTTCCTCATACGTAGTCAGTTGGTATACCTCAAAAAGATAGACATCTTTATGAGGTGAGATCAGAAACCCATACCCCAGGTTGTTTTCTGACTCTCTTCGACCTACGCAGTTCTTGTGTATTCGAAGATTATTGGAATAGTTTCATCCTTGATGAACTATATGTGTTCCATTAAGGAATGGGTGCCTTGAATAGTATCACTCTGATTTACATCGAGTTTTACAATCCTCCCACTTACCACTGCATATCGGTATTCCTCTTAGGAAAACCGCATGATGAGCAACAATCTAATTGTTCTCTTGTGAGATATCTAAATACTATACTTAGGTATCCCTGGGATAACCTACAATTTGACACTTATCCAATTTGGGTTCTAGTTTGGTATCATCCAAACATATGCCCAGCATTCCCAAATTTTCATGAATGAGAAACTCGGTTTCTTTCCCTTTCATATCTAATATGAAATCTGTCAAACAGATTTTATGGAACCTTATTCAAAATAAGTTCTGCACTGTTTAATGCTTATCCTTTGAAGGAAATGGTAGCTCAGAGCGACTCATGATTAACCTTATTATATCCAACAAAATTCGGTTTATCCGCTCGGACACACTATCAAAATGACGTGTTCCGGGAGGAGTCCTCATTTGAAAGAATACTATACTATTTCAAGTATGTTAGAAACTTATTGCTTAAGTATTTTTCAGCACGGTCTTACCGCGACGGTTTAATACTTTAGCCGATCTGTTTGTCTATTTCGTGTCGAAACTGTAAAAGTTTCTGATTTGTGTTCTTCAAAAGAAACACATAACCATAACGCGATGCCACATCCGTAAAGGTCATGAAATATTCATATCCACCTCTAGTCTAGCTAGACATGGGCCCACTTGCTTCACTATGAACTAGGGCTAACAGGTCGGTGGCATTTACACTTTTACCAAGTAAAGGTGTTTTAGACTTTGCCCAATAAACTAGATTCGTAGACTTTATTTGATTGGAATAAAATTAGTCCTAGTACCCACACTTCAAAGTGCGGATATACGAGTTTTGTTTTATTGTGTCCCTGACAACAATGCCATAATTAAGTTTCATCTGATCAAATCAGTTTGAGCTATTTGTTTGTCATGTTATATATTTGAGATTTATTTAATTCAAAATATAAATATTGTTATTCACATCTAATGTGTTTATCTCAATATCATCTTTATATAATAAAACACTTTAATGTTCTAGAATATAAAGTTCACCCGCAGCGGGTTAAACACTGATACAGAGATAATTTTTCTAGTCAAACTAGTTACATTTAACAGCTTCCTAATCCTGCTCATAGTAGATCTGAACATCAGTATATATTTATGTACCACACTAAGTATTTAAAATCCAATTTCAATACTAGTGGTGAACATAATCTATGACAAACATATTCGAAGTCAGAGCCTTGCTCGTTCTTCAATCCTTCATGTCTGCTTTGTTCAAATGGCAGTCACGCTTCCGCGCCGTTTGCCACATTTAGGCAGACATTTTGGGATATGTCTTTATCTTCCCAGAAGATTATAATGATATTGCATTTGCCTTTTTCAACACTCCAGAAGCCTTTGGCCTAGCCTCGGCCTTCTAGAATATCGAAGTAAAGTGCGACTAGCGCTACTTGCCTAATTGCAAAGTTTTGACTTTATCTCCTTGAGAATAGTCATTAACCCTCAAAGAGTTTACTATTGTAATATTAGTACTTCTAAAATCTAAAATAGATCTTTGAAGATCCTTCAATTTTTTTATCATACTTTAAGGATCTAATCCTTAGTTCTGATTCATAATTAAGGAGTCTACTGCGACGCTTAATGGATTAAGCACTAAAGTTATCATCACATAATCTTCCAAAGATTATGCTCTACTGTTTACTTAACTCCGGGCTTAGGCCTAATATATTATTTTATCAAATAAAATAACTTATTATTTTTCCAGGACCATCCTGAAATTATTCCCAATTTGAAAATTAAACCATTTAAACACATTTTCCCTAGGATTATGTTTTAAATGTCAATCTTTCAATTTTTTATCTTGATTTAATAGTCCAACTATTTAATCAACGATTTCGGTACTATTTATTATAATGATTACAACAGTCTAACTATTTAATCAACTATAATTTTAATAGAATAAAATCAATTATATTGATTCTATAATCCAATTATAAAATCAACTATAAATGAACAGTTTGAATATAGTCCAACTATTTATAAAACAACATTTAAATATTAGTCCAACTAACATTTAATTTATTTGACAATGATATTTGTTTGAGATCGTATGGCGAGTAATTGAACGAATATTGCAATTCAATTCTTGCCTCCCACTATTTTTCGGCGAGCCTCTAACCCTCTGTCGAGTACTCGGGAAACTGTGTTTCCTAGTGGGCTAGGATCCCATTAAATATCACACAATCTTGACTTTGGCCAACAAATTGTATGACAATTAACTAGGTAGATCTCTAAGATCGATTGGATCCAATCCAATTCCTAGATCCGGTAGGGGGACATCCAAGTCCGAAACATATATCTTATATATGCCAATACATCCCATGTATTACCTAACCATTTTCCTCTGAACCAACTAAGCCTTGGCTTTGGCACAACAAACTTAGTGATCTCAGTTAAGCGCGACCCATTGACTATGGAAAACTTCATAATCAATGTCGATGGACAATAAGTGGTCTTGACTTTGGCCAACAAACCACAACTTGGACAAGACACTGACATGTAACAAAGCTCTCGTGATTCAAACACATCCTCGACGGACAAAGGCCTTGACTTTAGCCAACAAGCCAATGCCAGTCTCGGATCTTGAGTGAGAATCACTCAATGGAAGGAAAAACGCTTAATATTTTGCGAGGGTTTTTCGAGTGCAAATTGGCAACCAATTTATTATCTTTGTTAAGGTCTCATCATCATACACCCTTAAATATGCATTCTAAATACATAATAAAGCGCGTATAATAAAATAATAATGATATGCGGATGGATACTTTACACATTGATCCTAGATCAAATCTCTCCCTTTCTCTCTCCCGCTAGCACAATATTTCTTCTACCCATTACACTACACTTCTAAAGAAACCTCATTTACATTGAGGGGAATAGGTGAGAAGAGAATACAAAGAATAAGGAGGTAATAAGGCTGGACACGCAGGTCCAATTAATAAATAATTTATTATAACAATTTCTAAAATTGTCTCACCCATCTAATATCCATCCGATATACATTATTCATGCATCGCAACCATGTATTCACACAAGCATGTTATCAATCAATCTAATCAAATTAATTAATCTGATAATTAGTGACCATCCAATGTTCAAACAATGATTTGATTTTGCTCGAGTCAAACTCGTTTTTGCGAATAAGTACTTAAAGTACGAATTCTCGAATTAAATTAAACTACAAAATTAAATCCAATTCAATTTGTATTTACTTCTAATTCTCTATTTAATTCCAAATTAAATATCACACTTTAATAATAAACCTTTACGACTTAAATTCCAAATTTAATCGCAACGGGTCTCAAAGTTTGATTAACGTCCAACGTCAATTTAAGTGAAGTCCAATGGGCTTTTAATTAATTTCTTAAGGCGTGGACTTTTGGTCAACTCGGGTCAAACCGATAACCAAAATCCAATCCAGGAGTTACCCCATAAGCCCAGAAATCAATTTTGGCCCATTAGGCCCAATTAAACTTTAAAGGTCCATTAAGTCGCATTTGGGCTTTATGGATGCGGTTTTGGGCCAAATTGGATCCAACCAATTTTGCCTAAACCCAACTTTGTACAACAAAGCCCAATAAGCCCATTTACAACTCAACAAGCCCAAATCCAATTTAAGGCCCAATTACTAAATTACTAAAATCCAATCTTACAATTTAATTAATCAAAGTGCATTAACATAATTAATCACCCAAATCATTATTTCCAAACACAAATTAGGCTAATTAATCATGCTCATCTACATCAATTAGTGTCCAACACAATTAATCAAAATCAAACCCATTACGTGCTCTTATGCTCTCGGCAATTTTGGGATTTTACGTCCCATACAAATTCAATCCAATTATTTCCACAATCGACATTAAATCATATTCCCGAATGATTTCCAACACATCCAATTGTCAAAAATCAAAAATCCCAAGACATTTTAGATCACTAAACTTTCGGCCATGACCAAAATATTGGGGAAATTTTTTCCAAACATATTTTCAACAAATTGATCCAATCAATCTTTAATTCAAACACATTTAAGCATACTAATCCATCCAATTTCATTAATCATGCTCAAAATCAAGTTTGCCTAATTTTAAGCCCTAAATAATTTTCATGCTTTTAACCAAGCTCTGATACCATTGTTGTAGATTCTAAGGGTCCCAAGGATCATAAATCAAGCATGAACATGTGTGAATACATTCGAGGAAGTCGCGGAATACTTACATCGATCGGTTGAGCGATGCGAAGGCAAAAAAAACAAAATTCTGCCCTCTGTGAACTGCGGCAGTGGAAGTGAATTTCTTCACTGTTTTGGCGTCCATTGATTTGTGCGGCAGTGGGCTGCATTTTGCTCACTGGTTTCGGCCTTGTGGATCAACATCATCAAGCTCCAAGCTTCGTGATTTGATTCTCGGCTCATGGGTGGACTTCCCTATCACCTTCGCATGATCCCGGAGTGTGCGAGCACTCTTGTTCTTGCCATAAAAACACACTTTGCTTCCCTTCTTGTTTGGTTTTCTGCCCAGAAAAAACAGAACAAAAATAGCCCAAATGGGCGTGAGAGAGAAAAGGGAAATTAGAGAGAGAGAGAGATGTGTAAAATGTATTATCTATTTTGATTTCCAAAATCCAATAAATAACATATACCAAAATTTGTTAAATGGCTTTCAAAAGTCAACAAAATTTTGGTGGGAAAAAATGCATTCAATGCATTCAACAACCCACATACATCAATCCATCTTATCAAGTGACAAGTTGTCACATCACTCAAAGTGACTAATGATTTGACGCTTGATGCGACTAGCGATTTGACGCTTGATTTGACTTGTGTGCCGCATTCAAATTCGAAATGCGAATGCGCTCGCAAATAATCTCGGGCTCGGGTTCGCTAATTCCAAATTAACAAATTTTCCGTTGCGTAGTAATTAAATGATTACGCCTAGCGAAGTCACTATTTACATCGCTAACGAATTAATTCTAAATTAACTCTTTCGCCCGAATTAAAATCTAATTTTAATTCCGCGTCGAAATCAAATTTCGTATAATATATCGAATATATTATTTTATCGATTAATTCCAAATTAATCGTTCTCTCTCTTTAAATGATATTTTATCCCAGATAAAATATCTCCGCAATTAATCCCAGATTAATTTTCTCTCTCATCTAATTAATCCCAGATTAATTAAAAGTACGAGTCATACATCATTGGTGAATCTTTGGGAAGCGACCCATGAGATCCCAGGATATTTTGGCAGTAAATTCGGCCGTCGGACTATCCGAACACGTAAGTACCTCGTACTACGTTTATACTAAATTACAAGACAATGTTGGCTTCTAGCAAAGCGCCATGCCTCCCCAATTCTCCAGAAATATCCTTATAGGAATAAAGGATCTATATCAGGCGTAGTATACGTAGTATTGCGTATTTCTATCCAGTATCGGATGATCACATGCAAGGCATGGGGCCAGTACAGTGTCTGCCCCGTACGAAGCATATATCTGATTACAAGCAACTAGTCTCTTTAATATCGGATAATCATGACCAAGTCATATTCCCGACGGTTCCAACCTTATATAGAGACCAGTTATGTATCCATGCGCGATCATCACTCCATATGACTGGAGTGACACTTTCGTCTTGACATCACACACACAACATACACTACGATTCTCAATATACCCAGCATCGGCGTACACAGAACCTGTTAAAGCCCTGGACGACCTCAACCAAAGTATATTGATTGTCGCAAGTATTAGCAGTGCATCTCAGGTTAGACCAAATACACCTACCCTGATTTCGGATTTCCATAGACACATAGTCATACTACCAATGGAATTCTGAGGGGTCTTATCCGGAGCAAGCTGTTTCCCGTACCATCGGAGAAACACACCTCCTATTACACTTGCATGAGTATCCTATCCCCAAATATATGAAACTATGACGTTGTGCCCTCACAACGCGCACAAGTGTAAACTATCTTTTTCGCATTCATTCATCGATGTCCCATCTCGATAATGCTCTGACTAGGGATATTTAATGATTTATCCTTCGTTGATTGATACTGTCTCATATATTCTCAATCCAGGAACAAATCACAGGGACCTCCTATCATTTATATATCTAGGTGATCTAATCACAATGATAAGAGTGCAATCTCCTTGTCACATAGTTAATTTTTACAACACACCTGATCTATACAATATTGACGCATTGGATCATAATTTTTTTTCCACACTTATCTATGTACGTTGATTGGGATAAACCCAATCAGCTTCCTTTGTGTATATTTATAGGTTTTATATATCCCTAAAACTATGAAGGCTTCTCCAAAGGTCCTCATGGAGAATCTTATAGAGTACGCTTTGACGCTTTGTAACATACCTAATGTTGGGGTTGGTGCTCAGAGCGCCAATCCGGACCGTATTTATGTCTGATTCATGAATGAACATCCCCTTATTCCATAATATTACTTATTTATGGTTGCACCCTTGTTCTTATATACGTATTCGATCTGATTACGATTAGATTGAAACTAAATGTGGTTTAGTGATATGTATATATTAGACAAAGGCCCGATAATATATAATGCAGTACACAGTTACAAAGTTAGTTTGTAATTGACATTGGGAAGTGTCACTGCTATATGAATATTATCAAACATAGTTCCTGGTCAAGATTTGCTAACACGGGTCGGTTAGTCAAATCCGTTGAGACCAGTACATGTCGTATATCGAGACTTGGTCCGATGGTTTATCCCAATGAACCATGAGTCTAGGGAGACTCGTATAGACGTGTAGGTGTTTATAGTGGATAAACACTGAACGGCTCACCGAAGATTCTTAATGGATGGTACACCAACGTCAATAAGAATCTTCTCGGGTTGAGTAGCATAGTGGTCCTTCGACTTGAGACACCACTGTGGATGTATGAGACATCCTCCACACTTAGATGGCAGTCACGTCACCGATCTATTTAGATCAGACCTCCGCCTGTTCGTTGGGTGTGGATCGATCCTCAGGATATCCTGTGTGTGTCAAGATAGGATCCGTCAGTTCTGTGTACAGAGCATAGGTAGTCCATATATTTAGCAGTCTGTTAAATCTGTGGCCACAGTATACATCGGAAGTAAGTTCCGAGTGTTATTTAGAGATTGCTAATAGATACGTCGACGAGATAATACCTATAGAGATTTGACGTTTACATCTATATCTCTGGGATTATCTGGATACCTGTGACGGAGGGATTATACGTATGCAATGACCTCGACCTGTATGATTCAGCTAGTTTATCCGTGATCGTCATAATCTACGGGTGGATAGATTATGGACATGAAATTGGATTTCGTGACGGATATACCTGAATCTAGAGAGTCTCAATAATGAAACATACTCGTAGAGCACTAGAGCAACATTTATGAATAATGATGATTATTTATAAATCGTTTAATCGTTAAACGAAAAATACATGCGAACGGGCCGAACCGTCATTTCCTAATTAATGTGTATTTGTATTTAATATATGATATTATTAAATACACATTAATAAATAGTCAAATAAAGGTATTTGACATATATCATCAATATATGTATTTGAGATATTTAAAGTAAATATAATACATATATTTGATATATTTGTATTTAATTAATTATTTAATTATTTAATTGTTAAATGATTAATATAATTAAAATATAAATATATCACCAAATGATAAAGTTAGGAAATGATTATAAGTTTAATGTTGACTTAAATTAAAGGAAATGGTAGTCAAATTGATTTGACTTCTTAAGATATTTGTTCAAAATGTTTGAAATTGAAATATCATTTTTCTTTATTTTTTCTTAAATTTCGGCCATGACCTTAAAATATAAGAGTTATATTTTTTGGTTGCCTTTGTTGACTTAATTAAATATCTAATAAAGTGTTATTAGGATATTTATGCAAGTTGATCAAAGATAAAGGTGAAATGAAATTGAAATTATATACTTGTATTTGTCTTTGCAATTTCGGCCAAGGCTATTTTACAACAAGTATATATTGTTTTCATTTCATTTCATTGATAACCTAATACACACTTTAAAGAAAAACTCCATTAATGGAAGCAAAGGAAGCTTGTGAGAAAGAAAGAAGAAATCAAAGAAAGCTTGGATTTTAGTGAGTTTTTCCAACTTGCTATTAGAAAGGAAAATGTTCCTTAGGATCTAGGCTTTAACATATGATGTTCTTAGGTTATTTCTTTCTTTATTCCTTGTGTTTTTGTTGATGGAAGTTTTGATGGAAGTGTTGAGCATGTATGATGAAGGAAGGTTGTGACTATTGTAGTTATAAGCTTTCTTTTAAGGTTTTGGAAACCATGTTGCTAATCTAGAGTTGTTGACCCACTCTTAGATGACCTAGATTTGATCTTGAGTTGTTTCATTGTGTTGAGACTTTGATTGGATGGAAGAAAGATGATTGAAGTAATTGATTTAACCAATTTGGTCTAATTTGTCCAATTTGAAGAAATTGAAAAATTAGGGTTCATGACCAATTCCAAATTTGGGGGTTTTCATATATGTTGTGTATTTGGATGTGTATATGATGCATATAAAGTTTCATGTTCATTGGATTACATCTTGATGTGTTTTGATGCATGAAATGACAAAGTGCACAAAATGGCACCTTGGAGGTGCATTCGGCCAAGGATTAGAAATTTGGGATTTTTGGTGCTTTTGGTGTTTTGATGTTTTGAACATGCTAAGTTCATCTTAGAAATGATTTAGAATCATTCAAAATTGATTAGATCAATTTCGGACTAAAATGGACAAAATACCAATGTAAGGGCATTTCGGTAAATTCACTTGAATATGATTCATTTGAATTTTATTTCATAATTTGATTATTGGATAATTAAATAAATATGTTTATTTAATTAATCCGAGAAAAAGTTTTGAAATCGGAAGATACGATCTTCCGCCGCTTCCGCTGCGTTACCGGATTCTGCCCCTAAAACCCCTACAAAATGGTATCAGAGCGAGTCTGATTCTAGGCCTCCATAAATGATTAGCTTGTTTTATTCAATGTTTAATCATGTTTTCTTGACTTTATACATGCATGTTATAATCTAATTTGATTAGATTTAGGGTGTATGACACTTAATGGAATATCCCCGCTTAATAAGGTTTTAAAGTAACTAGTATTTGGAATACTTGTTTCTTGGTCCGTCTTGTCAATACGGTTTATAAATATCTTTTCGTTGACTACATCCGAGACCGTGCCTCTGCTGTGAGGGTGTAGCTGATAGAAATTTATTTATGCCGAATGTATATTAGATACTAGATAAATTCAAGCGAAAGCGGAATCCTGAACGTGCCCTAGCTGTCAGGGTTACGCAAGTAACTTGAGTTTATCATTGACAAGTTTAACCTTGGTACGTCTCCTTGTGGGCCTGCCTTCGCAGCGACAACGAGAAACGGCCAGGACCGGAACCTTGGAGTCACTAGTGAGTGATTGACAATTAGTTGTCTACCTGTGAATATACGTCGGCGAGACCGTGCCTCTGCTGTGAGTCGAAATATATTCATGGGGTCCTCTTCCCATTATGGAATTCGATTTAATTATTGAATTCTCGTCTTTCCGTTGGGGATTACGGCATTACGTAAAAATAGTGGGAGGCACTGCTAAGTTTAAAATATTCCATAACTTAGGCAGTGTATGTTATTATGGAAATTGCCGCTTGTTTGTTTCCTTATTCTATTGTTTATATAGAATTAAACTTTTATTTACTGCACACATATTTTGATATGTTATCTGACTAGACTCTTGGTTGCAGTTATTCTAGAATAGGTTCTAGATACTACTAGACTAGGATATTATTAGATTAGTCTAAACCATCGGGAACTGTTGTTCTGATTTTCTTCAAAAATAAAGATGGTTAATGACTTAGTTTCTAAGTCATGATAGATAATCTAGATAGATATCCCTTTTAGGATATAATACTTTAGAGACAATAGTTTCTTATGCAGTAAGAATTGACTTGAATTAGTTCATGTCTCGAGATTCTTGACTGGCATTAGAAAGCCCTATTAGGTATTTGTTTATCTAGTAATGACGTTTCTAAGCTTTAATTACCTTTAGAGGTAATGTGTCTGACACATTTGCTAATCTTATTTACAATTGTTGTGAATAGTTGAATGCAAATAGTAAAGCTAAAGAAAGGAGATGCGTATATTTGTGTATAGAAAATATCGATTTTCACAATACTACAACTATAGGTATTGGATACCAGATCTCCCGTCTAGTTATTTGAAATATTGGTTAACGATTGTTTTGATATTTGATATCGGAACTTGCGACTATTGGATAGTCACTTGTTCTTTATAAACAATTGTTACATATTTTATAATAACTAGTAGTGTCATTGACGTAGAGATAAACATAAAGAAAATTATTCGGTAAAGTAAATAATTTAGAACGGTGCTTTATGAGTTTAATCACTTAAGCATTGGATGCTTATTCCGTATGGTAAATGATGGTTTGATACTAGATCACACCACACATCCTTATCCATTTAATGAATATTGTATTCAGGAAAGTGATTAAGATCTCGTTTAACCAATGATTGTCATTGGACCACCACAATTTATTTAACTGATACATTGGATGTATGTAGTTTTATAAATAATAATTGCTTAAGGTAGTTTTCTTTATTTCGTAACTTAGTTGATGAATTGTCATAACTTAGTTACGTGTTTCTGAAGGAACACATATTGAAAGTCTTGAAAGTATCAAGTACTTTCAATCCGTTCTGATGAAACGTAGATTGAACATTTTTGACTTGTTCAAATATATTCAATCTAAAGGTTTTAGAGAATTCTATCCTCAAAATTCATAACATGTCTTTGAACTGTTCAAAGATCTTTGATACGATCAAACGTATGAATTTAAAGCAATTAGTTCTAAGGTTATTTAGTGAATATGATTCATATTCAATATTGTTCTTCCACGATTCCATCTTGATGGAATTGAGTAGTGGGAGCAATCGAATCTTATATGATTTGATTCGTCTGATATTGAAAGTTACCGAATTAGTTTCAATACTCTTGGGGTTATACTCCAGTAACACTAATTCATCTCTTTAATTAATGTTCCAT
Organism: Zanthoxylum bungeanum; assembly: GCA_019454045.1. NCBI lineage: Eukaryota > Viridiplantae > Streptophyta > Magnoliopsida > Sapindales > Rutaceae > Zanthoxylum > Zanthoxylum bungeanum. Next base: position 80,404 of record SKCR01051697.1, read on the forward strand.
TATTTTCTACAGTTGCATATATGATATGTATAGGTAGAAAATTTGAATCTTGAAAAGTTTGAGATTTCAATCTTTCTTTTATATAATAGTTATATAATGGAAATTACTTACACCTCGGAGGTATAAGTAAAAGTTTATCGTTTATTCTGTTTAATAGAATATTGTATTCTATTTAATAGAATATCTTTCCTACGATTCTAAGTAATAAAATCGTTTTATTACTTGGTGTGTAACATCAGATGTTAACTATTGTAGAAAAGACTTGACTTATTGAAGTCAAATGTGAGAATGATAAATTATAAATGGAACTATGTAATTAATAAGATGAAACAACCCTTATACATCTTCCGTGCAAGTCAATAGGATAACAGAATCATTCACGAGTATTTGATACTTAATGGTTCCGTTGTTTTCTTTTGAAGAAAAATTATCCTATGACTTTAATGGAAGCGATATTTGATATCGATTCTGGAAGTTCACCATTGAACCTTAGATCTAAGATTGTTCATAGCTTACTATGATCAAGTTTTGAACTTGATTACGCTTTCATTATGAATTAGTTCATGATATGTGCTAATTGTTTGCACAACGGAAGCAATGTGAGCTTATTAAAGGTTTGACCTTTATAGTATGACAGTGAGAAAAGTTATACTCAGCAATCTATTGTAGATTCTGAGAAAACTTATCTCTAGTCACACTAATTGAACAATTAAAGATATATTGGTTAATGTTGATAATAAACTGTATATTTTAGCTAAAGAATGCAAAGTGGCGTTTTTGGATGACTTATTCAGATAAGAGATCAGTTGTGATTTCCTTATTTGAAGAGTTCATTCTGAAATGGCCCTAGAGTTTGTGTTCTGCTGAGATCGCAGTTTAGTGTGCTAGCTTATAGAGCCTATTGTAGACTCGGATAAGTCTTCCAGAAGTATGTGTTCTCTATTTTTGATATCGTCAGATTGTCTGATCTTGTCAAAGTATATAGAATACATATGTGATTAGAAGGGTTAGTGGGAGCGTACATATTACTTTCTAGTGTTATATATCTTAACGACATTGTCATTATTATAGTAATAATGAGATGTTTATGAGGTAAAAGATTTACCTAAGTCTTCTTTACTCCGTGATAAGTGGGAGTAGTCTCTTTTATATACGATATAAAGTTTTATATAAGATATAAAACCAAGAGACTTGTGAGATACTCCTATTAGTCGTACATTAGATATGATCTAATGAAAGACATAACAAGGCTATCTGTATGACATTAGTATAACTGTTCGACAGTTATTGTGTGTCTTATATAAAGTATTCATTTTTCGTAAAGGATGATTCCTTTTTCGAAAGAGATATTGATTAGAATGTCTAATCAATCTTATGTATCATTTGATGATGACATAATAAATACTTTATAATGTGCGATTATAGATATTGATTTAATCGTAATTGTTACGAGTTATTTTGACATCCTATAGACCATATGATGGATCTTGAAACACGTTCTTTGTGATCTTTGAGATATTAAGAACGAGTTTCTAATTCATGGAGAATATAGTCTGCAACCATTAGGGTCATATTAGTTTTGAGACTAATTATGACGTTAGACAGTCTACGTCATAAAGAGTCACAAAAGATGCAGGGGAGTGTCACGAAGGATTCTACTTTTTAGTGGAATCAAATGCAACTTTTGAAGTATTGACTTATGAAGTTGCATAGTGACCTTATAAAATAGAAGTTTTAATTGGTGTTGTGCTTGCGGTTGTCCTCATAGTATTTTTGGATTTGATCCCTAAATACTTGGACAACTTAGTAGCTGTAGCACAATACTGATGTAGCATCATTTCATATTAATGTATAATTTAGATTCTACAAAATATGAATGATGCTGACTATGGGAAACGATAGAGTTTGTTTGACAAACTCGATATTTCATAGCGGACTTGTTTTTTACCTCTTAAGTACTGGTGAGCTTTTGAGGGCCATGTGCATACGATGCACATTGAGACGTGTATATGATACCGTGGATTGGCACTAGAGCAAGTGGGAGAAATTGTTGGGGTTGGTGCTCAGAGCGCCAATCCGGACCGTATTTATGTCTGATTCATGAATACGAACATCCCCTTATTCCATAATATTACTTATTTATGGTTGCACCTCTTGTTCTTATATACGTATTCGATCTGATTACGATTAGATTGAAACTAAATGTGGTTTAGTGATATGTATATATTAGACAAAGGCCCGATAATATATAATGCAGTACACAGTTACAAAGTTAGTTTGTAATTGACATTGGGAAGTGTCACTGCTATATGAATATTATCAAACATAGTTCCTGGTCAAGATTTGCTAACACGGGTCGGTTAGTCAAATCCGTTGAGACCAGTACATGTCGTATATCGAGACTTGGTCCGATGGTTTATCCCAATGAACCATGAGTCTAGGGAGACTCGTATAGACGTAGGTGTTTATAGTGGATAAACACTGAACGGCTCACCGAAGATTCTTAATGGATGGTACACCAACGTCAATAAGAATCTTCTCGGGTTGAGTAGCATAGTGGTCCTTCGACTTGAGACACCACTGTGGATGTATGAGACATCCTCCACACTTAGATGGCAGTCACGTCACCGATCTATTTAGATCAGACCTCCGCCTGTTCGTTGGGTGTGGATCGATCCTCAGGATATCCTGTGTGTGTCAAGATAGGATCCGTCAGTTCTGTGTACAGAGCATAGGTAGTCCATATATATTTAGCAGTCTGTTAAATCTGTGGCCACAGTATACATCGGAAGTAAGTTCCGAGTGTTATTTAGAGATTGCTAATAGATACGTCGACGAGATAATACCTATAGAGATTTGACGTTTACATCTATATCTCTGGGATTATCTGGATACCTGTGACGGAGGGATTATACGTATGCAATGACCTCGACCTGTATGATTCAGCTAGTTTATCCGTGATCGTCATAATCTACGGGTGGATAGATTATGGACATGAAATTGGATTTCGTGACGGATATACCTGAATCTAGAGAGTCTCAATAATGAAACATACTCGTAGAGCACTAGAGCAACATTTATGATAATGATGATTATTTATAAATCGTTTAATCGTTAAACGAAAAATACATGCGAACGGGCCGAACCGTCATTTCCTAATTAATGTGTATTTGTATTTAATATATGATATTATTAAATACACATTAATAAATAGTCAAATAAAGGTATTTGACATATATCATCAATATATGTATTTGAGATATTTAAAGTAAATATAATACATATATTTGATATATTTGTATTTAATTAATTATTTAATTATTTAATTGTTAAATGATTAATATAATTAAAATATAAATATATCACCAAATGATAAAGTTAGGAAATGATTATAAGTGTTTAATGTTGACTTTACATTAAAGGAAATGGTTGTCAAATTGATTTGACTTCTGATATTTGTTCAAAATGTTTAAAATTGAAATATCTTTTTCTTTATTTTTTCTTAATTTCGGCCATGACCTTAATATATAAGAGTTATTTTTTGGTTGCATTTGTTGACTTAATTAAATATCTAATAAAGTGTTATTAGATATTTATGCAAGTTGATCAAAATAAAGGTGAAATGAAATTGAAATTAATATAACTTGTATTTGTCTTTGCATTTCGGCCAAGGCTTTTTGTACAAGTATATATTGTTTTCATTTCATTTCATTTGATAACCTAATACACTTTAAAGAAAAACTCCATTAATGGAAGCAAAGAAGCTTGTGAGAAAGAAAGAAGAAATCAAAGAAAGCTTGGATTTTAGTGAGTTTTTCCAACTTGCTATTAGAAGGAAAATATTCCTTAGGATCTAGGCTTTAACATATGATGTTCTTAGGTTATTTCTTTCTTTATTCCTTGTGTTTTTGTTGATGGAAGTTTTGATGGAAGTGTTGAGCATGTATGATGAAGGAAGTTGTGACTATTGTAGTTATAAGCTTTCTTTTAAGGTTTTGGAAACCATGTTGCTAATCTAGAGTTGTTGACCCACTCTTAGATGACCTAGATTTGATCTTGAGTTGTTTCATTGTGTTGAGACTTTGATTGGATGGAAGAAAGATGATTGAAGTAATTGATTTAACCAATTTGGTCTAATTTGTCCAATTTGAAGAAATTGAAAAATTAGGGTTCATGACCAATTCCAAATTTGGGGGTTTTCATATATGTTGTGTATTTGGATGTGTATATGATGCATATAAAGTTTCATGTTCATTGGATTACATCTTGATGTGTTTTGATGCATGAAATGACAAAGTGCACAAAATGGCACCTTGGAGTGCATTCGGCCAAGGATTAGAAATTTGGGATTTTTGGTGCTTTTGGTGTTTTGATGTTTTGAACATGCTAAGTTCATCTTAGAAATGATTTAGAATCATTCAAAATTGATTAGATCAATTTCGGACTAAAATGGACAAAATACCAATGTAAGGGCATTTGGTAAATTCACTTGAATATGATTCATTTGAATTTTATTTCATAATTTGATTATTGGATAATTAAATAAATATGTTTATTTAATTAATCCGAGAAAAAGTTTTGAAATCGGAAGATACGATCTTCCGCCGCTTCCGCTGCGTTACCGGATTCTGCCCCTAAAACCCCTACAAATCATGCCAAATATTAGATATCAAATCAACATATAGGACAAAATACGAGACCATGCTCCCACTGGCCTTTCTGATACACACAGGATTTTTTCCGAATTCTTGAGAAACCAGACGATCTAATATCTCGTCGAATCGAAGATTCCAACTTCTGAAGCTTGTTTAAGTCCATAAATGGACTTCTTAAGCTTACACCCCATACACCAATACCCGAGTTTTCGCTGGACGCAAAACCTTCCGTGTTCCATATAGATTCTTCTCAAGGAAATCCATTTAGAAAGCCGTTTTGACATCCATTTGCCGAATCTCGTAGTCATGTATGTAGGCTATAGAAAGCAAAATCCGAATAGCTTAATCATTGCTACTGGTGAAAAGTTCATGTGTCGATGCCAGGTTCTGCGTGTACCTTTTGCTACAGTCGGGCCTTGTCATTTTCAACCTACCGTCAGGCCCACGCTTCCTCTTGTAAACCCTTTACAACCGATAGGAAAAATTCCTTCGGGAAGCGGAACCAAGTCCCAAACTTGATTCTCATGCATGGAGTCTACTCGAATTTCATGGCACTTTTCCATTTCACGGAGTCGATGTCCAACATCGATTCTCTATAGGTGAAAGGATCAATCTCTTCTACTAAGAGAACTTCTAGACTCTTTTCTTGTATCAAATACAAGCGTCGGAGGTCTAGATACCCTTTCTGACCTACGGAGTGTGTGTGTTAAAGGTCCTTCAGCTACTTGAACTTCAGGTTCCTCCGTTGGTTCGTTTTTTCAGGTTGGACTTCATCAAGTTCAACCTGTCTATGATTACCACCCCTTCTGATAAAATTCTACTTCTAGAAATTTTGCAAAGCGAGCTACGAACACATTTTGATGCTCGGTATCATAGAACATATATCCCCTCGTATTCGAAGGATATCCGACAAACCTAAACTTTTGCCCTCGATGAGAAAGCTTATCTTACTGAGTCACCCTGACATAGGCAGGACAACCCCAAAACTTAATGTACTAAGATTTGGTCTCCTACCGAACCATATCTCACGGTGTCGTAGGAACAGCTTTTGAAGGAATTTTATTCAAAAGATGTGCAGCTGTTAAAAGAGAGTAGCCCTATAAGTAATAGGGCAAATATGTGAAACTCAACATCGATCAGACCGTATCCAATAAAGTCTGATTTCTCCTCTCCGACACTCCATTGTGTTGTGGAGTACCTGGAGGAGTATATTGAGCGAGAATCTCATTCTCCTTTATATAATCCATGAACTCACCACTCATATATTCATCGCCTCGATCAGATCGAAGGCATTTAATATATGGCCAGTGTTTTTCTACTTCATTTTGGACTCTTTGAACTTTTCAAAGGTTTCTGATTTATGTCGCATCAAATAGACATAACCGTATCGTGACAGATCATCGTAAAGGTAACGAAGTACGAATAACCCACTGTGAGCAGTCTGAATTAGTGGACCACATACATCAGAATGTACGAGTTCCAGTAAGTTAGTGGCATGGTGTCCAACACCAGAAAATAGGGCTTTGGTCATCTTACCCTGATACATGATTCACAAGTTGGATAGGATCAATAGTAAGATATGGTATCAAACCATTCCTAACCAATTGGGTAAGGCGTTTAACGCATATGTGCCCAGCCGCATATGCCAAAGTTCAATATTATTAATTACAGGTAAACTACGTTTATTAACTCCAGTATTTAAAATATCTTTTGAAGTTTGCAATGTATAATGACCATGCTGGTTTGGACAACAAAGGATATGAATATTTACTTTTATCATATAAATACAAAGATAGTTCTTAATATTAATACGAAAGCCTTCTGTATCCAATACAAAAAGTGATATAATATTAGATACACATCCAGGTACAAAATAACAATCATTTAACAAAAGTGTCCCTTTCAGCAAAGGGATCTCGCATACTCCCATTGCAACTGCATCCAGTGAGTCTCCACTCCGAACCGCCACTGCATCTCTCCAGCTTCAGTTTTCCTACTTTCCTTCAGCATCTGCAACGAATGCATGAGAATGGGACAAGCAGAATCTAAAATCCAGGAGGATGTAACGGCTTCACAAGCCAAAGATATATCAATAACTGGAAAAATAATGTACCTGATGTCGATGCTTTCTCCCCTCCTCAGCTGGGCAATGTAGTCAGGACAGTTCCTTTTTCAGTGCCCGACTTTGCGGCAGTGATGGCAATTGTCTTCAGAAGCCCTCTTGGGCTTTGCTATCTTTGTATGTGGTTGAGGACCGAGACCCTTTTTCTTCTTCCCTTTCTTCTTCTTTCCCTTTGACCAAGTCTGGGAAGAAGCAGAAAGTGAAGTAGGTCTTGGAGGGCGAGTCGGTACTCCCTTCTTGAGGTCGTCTTTTGCTGTGAGCAACATCCTATGCAGCTTTTGGTAGTACAGATAATCCCATCATGTTGTGGCGATAAGTGTTGGGGTTGGTGCTCAGAGCGCCAATCCGGGCCGTATTTATGTCTGATTCATGAATACGAACATCCCCTTATTCCATAATATTACTTATTTATGGTTGCACCTCTTGTTCTTATATACGTATTCGATCTGATTACGATTAGATTGAAACTAAATATGGTTTAGTGATATGTATATATTAGACAAAGGCCCGATAATATATAATGCAGTACAACAGTTAACAAAGTTAGTTTGTAATTGACATTGGGAAGTGTCACTGCTATATGTATATTATCAAACATAGTTCCTGGTCAAGATTTGCTAACACGGGTCGGTTAGTCAAATCCGTTGAGACCAGTACATGTCGTATATCGAGACTTGGTCCGATGGTTTATCCCAATGAACCATGAGTCTATGGAGACTCGTATAGACGTGTAGGTGTTTATAGTGGATAAACACTGAACGGCTCACCGGAAGATTCTTAATGGATGGTACGCCAACGTCAATAGAATCTTCTCGGGTTGAGTAGCATAGTGGTCCTTCCACTTGAGACACCACTGTGGATGTATGAGACCATCCTCCACACTTAGATGGCAGTCACGTCACCGATCTATTTAGATCAGACCTCCGCATGTTCGTGGGGTGTGGATCGATCCTCAGATATCCTGTGTGTGTCAAGATAGGATCCGTCAGTTCCTGGTACAGAGCATAGGTAGTCCATATATTATTAGCAGTCTGTTAAATCTGTGGCACAGTATACTTCGGAAGTAAGTTCCGAATGTTATTTAGAGATTGCTAATAGATAATACCTATAGAGATTTGACGTTTACATCTATATCTCTGGGATATCTGGATACCTGTTGATGGAGGGATTTACGTATGCAATGACCTCGACTGTATGATTCAGCTAGTTTATCCGTGATCGGCATAATCTACGGGTGATAGATTATGGACAGGAAATTGGATTTCGTGACGGATATACCTGAATCTAGAGAGTCTCAATAAGAAACATACTTGTAGAGCACTAGAGCAACATTTATGAATAATGATGATTATTTATAAATCGTTTAATCGTTAAACGAAAATACATGCGAATGGGGCCGAACCGTCATTTCCTAATTAATGTGTATTTGTATTTAATATATGAAATATTATAAATACACATTAAAAATAGTCCAATTAAGGTATTTGACATATATCAATCAATATATGTGTTTGAGATATTTAAAGTAATATAATACATATATGGATATATTTGTATTTAATTATTATTTAATTATTTAATTGTTAAATGATTAAATATAATTAAAATATAAATATATCACCAAATGATAAAGTTAGGAAATGATTATAAGTTGCAATTGTTGACTTATACATTAAAGGAAAAGGTTGTCAAATTGATTTGGACTTCTTAAGATAGTTTGTTCAAAAATTGTTTGAAAAATAAAATATTTTTTTCCTTTATTTTTATTATTCGTTCGGCCAACACCCTAATAGAATATAATTCTTATATTCTTGAGTTTCTTTGTGACTTGTTTAAAAGGTATTAAAGTTGTAATGATTCAAGTAAACAAGTTGACCAAGCTTTAATTAAATGAAATAAAAATATCATGATATTTGTATATACCACAACCAAATTTCGGCCAAGGCTATTTTGGAGGAAGGTATATATTGTTTTGTTTCATTTTTAGGGTTTAAGACGTTCATATACCACAAAATAACCATAAAAGAAGTTGAGAGAAAAGCTTGAAGAGCCAAAGGAGAAAAGGCTTGAAAACTTGGATTTTGTAAGTCTTCTTTAAAGCTTTCAACATGGAATTGGGATTCTAACATGCTTGGCATCATTTTGTGTTGCTTTTGATGTTCTTTTTTCTCTTTATGTTATTGTTTTGTGGTTGTGAACGTTTGTGAAAGTGTAGAGCATGTATGATGAAGGAAGCTTATGGCTATTGTAGTAATAAGTGTTCTTTTGTGGTTTTGGAAACCTTGTTGCTAATCTAGAGTTGTTGACCCACTCTTAGATGACCTAGATTTGATCTTGAGTTGTTTCATTGTGTTGAGACTTTGATTGGATGGAAGAAACATGATTAAAGTAATTGATTTAACCAATTTGGTCTAATTGTCCAATTTGAAGAAATTGAAAAATTAGGGTTCATGACCAATTCCAAATTTGGGGATTTTCATATATGTTGTGCATTTGTGTGTGTATATGATGCATATAAGTTTCATGTTCATTGGATTACATCTTGATGTGTTTGATGATGAAATGACAAAATGCACAAATGTGCACCTTGGAGGGGCATTCGGCCAAAGAGTCAAACTTTGGGGATTTTGGTGCTTTGGTGTTTTGATGTTTTGAACATGCTAAGTTCATCTTAGAAATGATTTAGAATCATTCAAAATTGATTAGATCAATTTCGGACTAAAATGGACAAAATACCAATGTAAGGGCATTTCGGTAAATTCACTTGAATATGATTCATTTGAATTTTATTTCATAATTTGATTATTGGAATGTTTAAATAAATATGTTTATTTAATTAATCCGAGAAAAAGTTTTGAAATCGGAAATGCGATCTTCCGCCGCTTCCGCTGCGTTACCGGATATTCCCCCTTAAACCCCTACAAAATGGTATCAGAGCGAGTCTGATTCTAGGCCTCCATAATGATTAGCTTGTTTTATTCAATTTTATTCATGTTTCTTTCTTACTTTATACATGCATTTATAATCTAATTTGATTAGATTTAGGGTGTATGACACTTATGGAATATCCCCGCTTAATAAGGTTTTAAAGTAACTAGTATTTGGAATACTTGTTTCTTGGTCGTCTTGTCAATACGGTTTATAAATATCTTTTCGTTGACTACATCCGAGACCGTGCCTCTGCTGTGAGGGTGTAGCTGATAGAAATTTATTTATGCCGAATGTATATTAGATACTATAGAAATTCAAGCGAAAGCAGAATCCTGAACGTGCCCTAGCTGTCAGGGTTACGCAAGTAACTTGAGTTTATCATTGACAAGTTTAACCTTGGTACGTCTCCTTGTGGGCCTGCCTTCGCAGCGACAACGAGAAACGGCCAGGACCGGAACCTTGGAGTCACTAGTGAGTGATTGACATTAGTTGTCTACCTGTGAATATACGTCGGCGAGACCGTGCCTCTGCTGTGAGTCGAAATTTATTCATGGGTCCTCTTCCCATTATGGAATTCGATTTAATTATTGAATTCTCGTCTTTTCCATTGGGGATTACGGCATTACGTAAAATAATGGGAGGCACTGCTAAGTTTAAAATATTCCATAACTTAGGCAGTGTATGTTTATTATGGAAATTGCCGCTTGTTTGTTTCCTTATTCTATTGTTTATATAGAATTAACTTTTATTTACTGCACACATATTATGATATGTTATCTGACTAGACTCTTGGTTGCAGTCATTCTAGAATAGGTTCTAGATACTAATAGACTAGGATATTATAGATGGTCTAAACCATCGGGAACTGTTGTTCCGATTTTCTTAAAAATAAAGATGGTTAATGACTTAATTTCTAAGTCATGATAGATAATCTAGATAGATATCCCTTTAGGATATAATACTTTAGAGACAATAGTTTCTTATGCAGTAAGAATTGACTTGAATTAGTTCATGTCTCGAGATTCTTGACTGGCATTAAGAAAGCCCTATTAGGTATTTGTTTATCTAGTAATGACGTTTCTAAGCTTTAATTACCTTTAGAGGTAATGTGTCTGACATAATTTGCTAATCAGTTATTTACAATTGTTGTGAATAGTTGAATGCAAATAGTAAAGCTAAAGAAATGAGATGTGTATAGTTTATGTATAGAAAATATCGATTTTCACAATACTACAACTATAGGTATTGGATACCAGATCTCCCGTCTAGTTATTTAAAATATCAGTTAACGATTGTTTTGATATTTGATATCGGAACTTGCGACTATTGGATAGTTACTTGTTCTTTATAATAATTGTTATATATTTTAAAAATAACTAGTAGTGTCATTGACGTAGAGATAAACATTAAGAAAAATTATTCGGTAAATTAAATAATTTAGAACGGTGCTTTATGAATTTAATCACTTAAGTATTGGATGCTCATTCCGTATGGTAAAGGATGGTTTGATACTAGATCACACCACACATCCTTGTCCATTTAATGAATTTGTATTCAGGAAAGTGATTAAGATTTCGTTTAACCAATGATTGTCATTGGACCACCAAATTTATTTACTGATACATGGATGTATGTAGTTTAATAAATAATAATTGCTTAAGGTAGTTTTCTTTATTCGTAACTTAGTTTATGAATTGTCATAACTTAGTTACGTGTTTCTGAAGGAACACATATTGAAAGTCTTGAAAGTATCAAGTACTTTCAATCTGTTCTGATGAAACGTAGATTGAACATTTTTGACTTGTTCAAATATATTCAATCTAAAGGTTTTAGAGAATTCTATCCTCAAAATTCATAACATGTCTTTGAACTGTTCAAAGATCTTTGATACGATCAAACGTATGAATTTAAAGCAATTAGTTCTAAGGTTATTTAGTGAATATGATTCATATTCAATGTTGTTCTTCCACGATTCCATCTTGATGGAATTGAGTAGTGGGAGCAATCGAATCTTATATGATTTGATTCGTCTGATATTGAAAGTTACCGAATTAGTTTCAATACTCTGGGGTTATACTCCACAGTAACACTAATCATCTCTTTAATTAATGTTCCATTATTTTCTACAGTTGCATATATGATATGTATAGGTAGAAAATTTGAATCTTGAAAAGTTTGAGATTTCAATCTTTCTTTTATATAATAGTTATATAATGGAAATTACTTACACCTCGGAGGTATAAGTAAAAGTTTATCGTTTATTCTGTTTAATAGAATATTGTATTCTATTTAATAGAATATATTTCCTACGATTCTAAGTAATAAAATCGTTTTATTATTTGGTGTGTAACATCAGATGTTAACTATTGTAGAAAAGACTTGGCTTATTGAAGTCAAATGTGAGAATGATAAATTATAAATGGAACTACGTAATTAATAAGATGAAACAACCCTTATACATCTTCCGTACAAGTCCAATAGGATAACAGAATCATTCACGAGTATTTGATACTTAATGGTTCGCGTGTTTTCTTACTGAAGAAAAATTATCCTATAACTTATAATGGAAGCGATATTTGATATCGATTCTGGAAGTTCACCATTGAACCATAGATCTATGATTGTTCATAGCTTACTACGATCAAGTTTTGAACTTGATTAAGCTTTCATTATGAATTAGTTCATGATATGTGCTAATTGTTTGCGCAGCGAAAGCATTGTGAGCTTATTAAAGGTTTACCTTTACAGTATGACAGTGAGAAAAGTTATACTCAGCAATCTATTGTAGATTCTGAGAAAACTTATCTCTAGTCACACTAAATGAACAATTAAAGATATATTGGTTAATGTTGATAATAAACTGTATATTTTAGCTAAAGAATGCAAAGTGGCGTTTTTGGATGACTTATTCGATAAGAGATCATTGTGATTTCCTTGTTTGAAGAGTTCATTCTGGAATGGCCCTAGAGTTTGTGTTCTGCTGAAATTGCAGTTTAGTGTGCTAGCTTATAGAGCCTATTGTAGACTCGGATAAGTCTTCCAGAAATAGTGTTCTCTATTTTTGATATCGTCAGATTGTCTGATCTTGTCAAAGTATATAGAATACATATGTGATAAAAGGGTTAGTGGAGCGTACAAATTACTTTCTAGTGTTATATATCTTAACGACATTGTCATTATTATAGTAATAATGAGATGTTTGTGAGGTAAAAGTTACCTAAGTCTTCTTTACTCCGTGAAAAAGTGGGAGTAGTCTCTTTTATATACGATATAAAGTTTTATATAAGATATAAAACCAAGAGACTTGTGAGATACTCCTATTAGTCGTACATTAGATATGATCTAATGAGAGACATAACAGGCTATCTGTATGACATTTAGTATAACTGTTCGACAGTTATTGTGTGTCTTATATAAAGTATTCATTTTTCGTAAAGGATGATTCATTTTTCGAAAGAGATATTGATTAGAATGTCTAATCAATCTTATGTATCATTTGATGATGACATAATAAATACTTTATAATGTGCGATTATAGATATTGATTTAATCGTAATTGTTACGAGTTATTTTGAGATCCTATAGACCATATGATGGATCTTGAAACACGTTCTTTGTGATCTTTGAGATATTAAGAACGAGTTTCTAATTCATGGAGAATATAGTCTGCAACCATTAGGGTTATATTAGTTTTTGACTAATTATGACGTTAGACAGTCTACGTCATAAAGAGTCAGAAAAGATGCAGTGGGAGTGTCACGAATGATTCTACTAACTGAGTAGAATTAGATGCAACTTATGAAGTATTGACTTATGAAGTTGCATAGTGACCTTATAAAAAGAAGTTTTGAATTGTTATTGTGTTTGCGGTTGTCTTCATAGTATTTTGGATTTGATCCTTAAATACTTGGACAACTCAGTAGCTGTAGCACAATACTGAGTAGCATCAGAGTCATATTAATGTATAATCTAGATTCTACAAAATATGAATGATGCTGACTATGGGAAACGATAGAGTTTGTTTGACAAACTCAATATGTCATAGCGGACTTGTTTTTGTTGCCTACCTCTTAAGTACTGGGTGAGCTTTTGAGGACCATGTGCATACGATGCACACATGAGACGTGTATATGATACCGTGGATTGGCACTAGAGCAAGTGGGAGAAATTGTTGGGGTTGGTGCTCAGAGCGCCAATCCGGACCGTATTTATGTCTGATTCATGAATACGAACATCCCCTTATTCCATAATATTACTTATTTATGGTTGCACCTCTTGTTCTTATATACGTATTCGATCTGATTACGATTAGATTGAAACTAAATGTGGTTTAGTGATATGTATATATTAGACAAAGGCCCGATAATATATAATGCAGTACACAGTTACAAAGTTAGTTTGTAATTGACATTGGGAAGTGTCACTGCTATATGTATATTATCAAACATAGTTCTGGTCAAGATTTGCTAACACGGGTCGGTTAGTCAAATCCTTGAGACCAGTACATGTCGTATATCGAGACTTGGTCCGATGGTTTATCCCAATGAACCATGAGTCTATGGAGACTCGTATAGACGTGTAGGTGTTTATAGTGGATAAACACTGAACGGCTCACCGAAGATTCTTAATGGATGGTACCCAACGTCAATAAGAATCTTCTCGGGTTGAGTAGCATAGTGGTCCTTCGACTTGAGACACCACTGTGGATGTATGAGACATCCTCCACACTTAGATGGCAGTCACGTCACCGATCTATTTAGATCAGACCTCCGCATGTTCGTTGGGTGTGGATCGATCCTCAGGATATCCTGTGTGTGTCAAGATAGGATCCGTCAGTTCTGTGTACAGAGCATAGGTAGTCCATATATTATTAGCAGTCTGTTAAATCTGTGGCCACAGTATACTTCGGAAGTAAGTTCTGAATGTTATTTAGAGATTGCTAATAGATACGTCGACGAGATAATACCTATAGAGATTTGACGTTTACATCTATATCTCTGGGATTATCGGGATACCTGTGACGGAGGGATTATACGTATTCAATGACCTCGACCTGTATGATTCAGCTAGTTTATCTGTGATCGTCATAATCTACGGGTGGATAGATTATGGACATGAAATTGGATTTCGTGACGGATATACCTGAATCTAGAGAGTCTCAATAATGAAACATACTCGTAGAGCACTAGAGCAACATTTATGAATAATGATGATTATTTATAAATCGTTTAAATCGTTAAACGAAAAATACATGCGAACGGGCCGAAACGTCATTTCCTAATTAATGTGTATTTGTATTTAATATTGATATTATTAAATACCCATATAAATAGTCAAATAAAGGTATTTGACATATCATCAATATATGTGTTTTGAGATATTAAGTAAATATAATACCTATATAATTGATATATAAAATTTAATTATTATTAATTATTTTAAATTGTTAAATGATTAATATAATTAAAATATAAATATATCACCAAATGATAAAGTTAGGAAATGATTATAAGTTGCCATTGTTGACTTATACATTAAAGGAAAAGGTTGTCAAATGATTTTGACTTCTTAAGATTTTTGTTCAAAAATTGTGTTGAAAAATAAAATATTTTTTTCCTTTATTTTTTATTAATTTCGACCAACACCCTAATAAATATAATTTGTTTATTCTTGAGTTTGCTTTTGTGACTTGTTAAAAGGTGAAAGTTGAAGTTAATCAGTAAACATTACAAAGCGAAATAGTAATGAAATAAAAATATGAAAATTGACAAAACCGCACCAATTAAATGAAATAAAAAGGAGGTATATATTGTTTTGTTTCACACACCAAAGGGTTTAAGAAGTTCACTATACAAAATAAACATAAAAGAAAGTTGAGAGAAAAGCTTGAAGGCCAAAGGAGAAAAGGCTTGAAACTTGGATTTGTAAGTCTTTCTTTAAAGCTTTCAACATGGAAATTGTTTCTAACATGCTTGGCCATTTTTGTGTTCTTTGATGTTCTTTCTTCTTCTTTTTATAGTTTATGTTTATTTGGTTTGTGACTTTGATGAAAGTGTAGAGCATGTATGATGAAGGAAGCTTTGGCTATTGTAGTATAAGTGTTCTTTTGTGGTTTTGGAATCCTTGTTGCTAATCTAGAGTTGTTGACCCACTCTTAGATGACCTAGATTTGATCTTGAGTTGTTTCATTGTGTTGGGACTTTGATTGGATGGAAGAAACTGATGATTAAAGTAATTGATTTAATCAATTTGGTCTAATTTGTCCAATTTGAAGAAATTGAAAAATTAGGGTTCATGACCAATTCCAAATTTGGGGATTTTCATATATGTTGTGCATTTGTGTGTGTATATGATGCATATAAAGTTTCATGTTCATTGGATTACATCTTGATGTGTTTTGATGCATGAAATGAGAAAATGCACAAATGTGCACCTTGAGGGGCATTCGGCCAAGAGTCAAACTTTGGGGATTTTGGTGCTTTTGGTGTTTTGATGTTTTGAACATGCTAAGTTCATCTTAGAAATGATTTAGAATCATTCAAAATTGATTAGATCAATTTCGGACTAAAATGGACAAAAATACCAATGTAAGGGCATTTCGGTAAATTCACTTGAATATGATTCATTTGAATTTATTTCATAATTTGATTATTGGAATGTTAAATAAATATGTTTATTTAATTAATCCGAGAAAAAGTTTGAAATCGGAAGATTCGATCTTCCGCCGCTTCCGCTGCGTTACCGGATATTCCCCCTAAAACCCCTACAATAAGAAGCTGGGAGCGAACAAAGAATGACACTCCTACCGAGAATGTCATTCAGAATGAGATTATGTTGCCTCAGTTGATCGATCAAATCGATCATCTGAAGAATATGTGGGCTAACAGCTTGCCCCTCATCCAACCACGCATGGAACAATTCCATTGCGACCTTATGAACAACAACTTGATCTTGGTTCTCAAACGATTGTCTTAATCTAGTCATCATACTATACGCATCTGACATGCCATAGTATTGTTTCTTGAGCCTCAGTGAAAGCGAACTTAAGATGTATGATATAACTTCAAAATCATCATCATTCCAAGCTTGGAAGACTTCGCATTCTTCCGGTGTTACATCCTCTGGCACAGCAATGGGCAGTGGACCCTCAAGAACATATCTCAACTTCTCGGAATCAAGGACAATCCTCAAATCCAATTCCCATCGGCGAAGTTATCAGCGCCTTTGAGTTTGTTCGCATCAAGCATACATGCAAACTGATTAGTGGATGGTGCCGCCATCGCAAATCTATTATATAGATCACGAAAAACGGTTAGCAGAAAATTAAGCAGTTTCATATAATATCAAAAGCATAAATTAGATCATGGATTTTTAATCTAAAAATGCCTCTCCCACTAAATCAGGCAATATTGTAATCCCCCAACAGAATACAAAGATTTAATAATTAAATTAAAATAGTGAAAAGTGGATCCTGTGAATATATTTCAGCTCACAGCAGAGGCACGGTCTTGCCTACGTATATTCATCAGGTAGACAACTCATTTGTCAATCACTCACTAATGACTCCTGGGTTCCGATCCTGGTCGTTTCTCGTTGTCGCTGCTAAGGCAGGCCCACAAGGAGACGTACCAAGGTTAAACTCGTCAATGATAAACTCAAGTTACTTGCGTAACCCTGACAAGCTGGGGCACGTTCAGGATTTCGCTTTCGCTTGAATTTATCTAGTATCTTATATACATTCGGTATAAATAAATCTCTATCGGCTACACCCTCACAGCAGAGGCACAGTCTCGGATGTAGTCACAGAGAAATATTTATAAACCGTATTGACAAGACGGACCACATAACATGCATCAAATACATAATTACATTAAACCTTATTAATTAGGGATTTTCCGATAAGTGTCATATACCCTAAATCTAATCAAATTAGATTAAAGCATGCATGTATAAAGTTAAGAAACATGATTAAACATTGAATTTAAAGGGCTAAT
>SKCR01051698.1:0-98132 GCA_019454045.1 Zanthoxylum bungeanum
ACTTGTAGAAAATGGACCAATTCGAGAAACTAATCTCACTTACCCTAAAGAAATGAGAGCCTTACTATTGACTGTACCTGTGACCGTGGCATCTGCAGAAAGAAGTTTTTCAAAATTGAAATTATTAAAATCTTACTTGCGGACCACCATGACTCAAGATAGACTAAATGGATTAGCTATCTTATGCATTGAAAAGGATGAGATTGAAGACTTGGAGTATGATGATATAATTGATGATTTTGCTTCAAAAAATGCTAGAAGACAATTTCTTAAAGGTTGAAATTTCAAGAAGCTTTGCTAGGAATGGTTGTATTTGATTGTATTTGATTGTATTTTTTGTTGTCGGGGTTTAGGTACTATGTCCCCCCTTTGTATATTTTCTTAAGCAATATAATTTGGGCGTGAGGGCCGAGCCCCCCAACTTCGACTGGGTTCCAGCCCTCGTTAAATATTATTTTTTAAACATGTTTTCGTAATTAAAAAAAGGCACATTTTGAACCTTCGCACCGGGCACCCAAAAATTCAGGACCGGCCCTGAATATTGATAATAAATATTTAAAAAAAAGTAGAGAAAAGGAGTCAGAGGAATACGTTTCTAAAAATCTTATTGATTCCCATTGCCACGTGTTGGTTTCTCGCGCACTCACCCACCGACCTATCCAGTGTCGAAATTTTCAATTGAAATATTTTTAAATAATAATACAAGGTGGTACGTGGAGAGGTGAAACTCTGCCACGTGGAATACTTAACATGCAAGAAAGCGGTACTGAGGACTAGAAGTTGAAAGTCTAGAAACCGTTGGCTTCCAACTACCAAATATAACAACTACCGGCGAGGACCAATGGTAAGTTGCCACGTAGAGAAAAGGAGGGAGGCGTGTACATTCAGTTATTAACACGTGTGGTGAAACTATTGTGTTTACATGGTTGCAACTAGACCCGGCCAAGGTTCCGGTTCCGGAACCTAACCGGTTCGGTTAGGGTTCCTCCCCTAGCCGAACCGGTTGGAACCGTTGGAACCGGATTAATATTTTTTTTTTAATTTTTTAAATAATAATTTTATTTGTAATTTAGTATAATTATGTAATGTAATTTAACGTAATTTGTAATTTACATAATTTTATTTGTAATTATGTAATTTTATTTGTAATTATTTTCAAAAAAAATAATTTAAAGTAATTATTTGTAATTTAATTTTTATTTTCAAAAAAAAAAAAAAAAAAAAACCGAATGGAACCGGAACCGTTTTAGTGTGGAACCGGAACCGAACCGGATAATTCCGGTTCGGTTCCGGTTCCACACAAAGTGGAACCGGAACCGGACGGTTCGGTTCGGTTCCGAACCGGAACCGAACCGCCGGCCCGGTCTAATTGCAACTAAACTACCAAAACCGTTGAATAAGACATGCCCGAAAGCCGAAAATTACTGCATAAATGTGTATAAAAATGTTTTTGAAATGCTTGTGTTTTGAATTTTGATGGGTGGGTTTGTTGTAAACGAATTTACTTTATGAGAAATGCAATCTAAATTAATATTGGAACAGCAAATTCAAAATTAAACTGTTTTGAATTTTATCCGTTCGGACATCAATTTAGGTGTCTGTTTGGATAAAGTAACACATTGTTTATTTTATTTTTGTGGAGATATAAGATAGGGCCGGTCCTGAGTTTTTTGGTGCCTGGAGCGAAAGCTCAAAATATACTTTTTTTTTATTACGAAAACATATGTTTAAAAAAATAATATTTAACAAGGGTTGGAACCCAGTCGAAGATGGGGGCTAGGCCCTCACGCCCAAATTATATTACTTGAGAAAATATACAAGGGGGGACATAGTACCTAAACCCCGACAATAAAAAATACAATCATATACAACTATTCCTAGCAAAACTCCTTAAAATTCCAATCTTTAAGAAATTGTCTTTTAGCATTTTTTGAAGCAAAATCTCCTGGGCCCCTTTAATTTGTTGTCAACCTTGGGCCAATTCCTCCTCCGGAATTTGGTGCCCCCTTAGGACGACAAATGACTTAGGACGATCGAACACATGCTGCAGTTGATCCCACGATTACAGCAATTAGACATTTCCCTCCACGATCAGGCAGTTATGACACACAACTCAACGGTTGGAGGCATGACCCGGCAGTTGCAGTGAAGTTACGGACTGAAATCGTCCGAGCAGTTTACAAATTCCACTATAAAAAGCTCACTCATGCGAAGAGAAAAAGACCCCGATCAAATGAAGACTCAAACGAGCATCTTATTATTTTTTATTTCGTAGTTTCATAACTTTTAGGACTGTAATTTGCGTGCTTGTACCCCTCAGAGGCTTATTCACTTAATCAAACACCTCTTGCTAGGACTTTGTCTCAGGAGGTTTGAACCTTACACGTTTCTTCAAGCAGAAAATTACGCAAACAGTTTTTGGCGACCACAGTGGGAGAATTGGTGTAAAAAGTGGAAATATCTCCGAAAAGAAACACTCAAACTGGCTTAAGTACGGAGGAATGAGGATTGGAGCAAACCAACCAGCCCCACGTTCCAGCCGTAGTGGGCCATTTCGAGGGTCTGGCAGACGTTAGTCGATATGAACCTGTGCGAGGGCTCAGCCCTAACGCGGTTCGCGCATTGTTCGGTGAATTCACACAGGATGTTGTCGAGCAGGTTAGGCTCCAAAATGCTCATATCATAGATAAGTTTACTTCGACTAGTAACTCACATTATGAAAATATGGTCAAACACTTAAGCTCATTAAACGAGTTAATGGCCAAATGTGTAAACGGGGGGACAACCCTACCGTGGACTACACCTCCTCCTGCACCAAGTAGTCAATACGATGATCCGAGCAATATTCCTCTGCAAATGGACAATGTCCCTACGACTTCCAGGGGAGGAATAAGTCCTGGGGGCAATGGCGCGCATCTAGGGCCAAACTTACACCAAGGGCCAAATATAGCACAACATGGAGTGGTGTTACCCCAAGGTCTACAGGCCTCTCAAGGGCAGAATCACGACTATGTCCCACTTGTGAGAGGACCACAACTGCCACCCATAGCAATGTCATTCAATGACAATGATATGTTGAGAGAACAAATGACCGAGATCCTTCAAAATCAATTCGGTCTGGGAGTACGGCCAATTCGGCCGAGGTATCGGAAGCCATATCCAGATTGGATCGATGTGGCATATCCGTGGCCTAGGAATTACAAAGTACCAGACTTTTCTCTGTTTACAGTGTCTGGGGAAATTTCTACCATGGAACACATATGACGATTTACTCTTCAGTGTGGAGAAACAACCAATTTCCATAAATTGAGGTTATTCCACGACTCACTGTCAGGAGTAGTTTTCTTTTGGTATGTTAGCCTGCCGCCCAACTCGGTGGAAAATTGGCAACAAATGGAACAGTTGTTCCATGCACAATTCTACAAGGCCGAATCTGAAGTAGCCTTGGTCGATTTGGCAAACTTGAGACAGTTACCAGGAGAATGGGCCGAGACGTTCTTACAAAGGTTTAAAGTGGCTCGAGGCCGATGTTACGTGCCTTTGCCAGAAAAAGAATTTGTGAGAATCGCCCAAAGCTGTCTCAATTTCGATTTAAAAAAGAAATTTCATGATCGCGAATTTTGGGATCTCCCCCAACTCACTACTAGTGTAGTGCGTTATGAACGGTTATTAAGAGAGAATGAGCAAATGAAAAATTCCAGTAAAGAAACTTATTACTGGAGCATCGATTATGAAATAGGCGAAATAGACATCGAATCGGCCGACTTATGTTTGGCTGAATTGGTTAAAGGGAAATCGTACGTTTGTAAAGCGTGGGCTGAACCCCAAGCCAAAGAAAAGAACGATAAAAAGAGTAGGAACTTCTCGTTCGATATCACGAAAGTCGATGCCATATTCGATCAATTATATAAAGACAAGTAAATTAGTTTGAGCGACCGCCACACATTGCCAAGCGCCGAACAAATCGGTGGTAAAAAATATTATAAGTGGCATATATGTGTGGTCTCATTCAACTAATAATTGTCTTGTTTCTCAGAATGTTTTGCAGGATGCCATAGAATCTGGACGAATAACGTTCGAAAAAAAGATGGTGGTAGACGACAACCCTTTCCCAAAGCCAGTGAAATTAAACATGATCAATTCAGACCTTACAAAAATGAACTTGCCAAAGTTCAAGTTGGTCCTAGACGAAGAACATGACTGTCGCCGTCCAAGCGCTCTGAAAAGGATTAAAACACCCCAAGAACGGAAGGATCAACAAAATCTCTGTGTGCGGTGCAAGAACAGTATAAAATGGATGAGGGAGTTGGAAGATACCTGTGAAAGGCCTGTAAATAAAGAGCCAGTAGCATGGCAACCGAGGACCTTTGCACCAAGGTTCTACGGTGAGAATTCAAATTTCGTCCAAAATGTAAGGACGTTTAGGCCGAAAATTCATCAGCCTAACGTATGGCATTCGTACCGTCGGCCACATTCGAGGCAACGTCCATAAAGAAACTACCCTCCCGTGGATGAAATGACAAGGACGCAACTGAGGTGGCACCAGAGGAATTATGGCCGTATGATCCGCCAACAAGGTGAAATGAAGGTCCCCACAGGCCGTAGTGTTTATATAGGGAAGAAACCAGATGTAAGTAGTAAAGAGAGTGACGACAGAGAAGGGACAACCGCGAACTGCACCAAGTTTGATAGACAAAAACGGGAGGAGACAGACGACGAAGAACCCCCTATTGTTATTCAGTTCGGCAGTATGCCACCGGTTGTGGCTAATCATTACTTGTTGTCCGAAAATTTCAAGGGGGACAACAGTGAATGATCTGGAAATAACGAAGATATCTATGATGGTGATGAAACAGAATTTACAGCACTCTTGATAACAGACAGAGAGGCTTTAGACGAGGAAATGACTGACATAGAAAAAGAAATAGACATCAGGACTGAAGCACGAAGAATGGGAATATCACAGAATCGGTTTCTCAAAGAATTGTATGAGGCCGGAAACCCTGCAGTCGGAACATTAGGAGAAGACTTGTGACGATCCCCATACCTCGTCCTATACGGAACACCCAAAGTAGGGATGGCAGTGGGTAGGGTATGATGCAAATTTTTCATTACCAAACCCACACCCGCATATGTAAATAAATTACCAAACCCGCACCATACTCGTTGAGGGTTTTAATTTTCATTACCAAACCCGCACCGCATATAAAAATAAATTACCAAACTCGCATTGGTACCCAACGAATTTTTTGCGGGTTTTTAAAATATTGAATTACTTTGTGTTCTTAATAATATAATTTTTTTAATTAAATAATTTATTTTTAATTGCTAGCTGTAGTTTTCACATTTGTTTTTCATTTGACATATACAACATGCAATATATGTATATACAGTACATAAATAACATAATATATGAAAGACTCAGTACCATATGTTTATTTTTTCATATAAACATAATTAAGATGAGTTATTCCTTTCATAATTATAGTGATCTAAGTTAGCCAACTCAATCGACAATAAGCTAAAAAGTAATCACCAACCTTTGGTCATATTTTTTTATGCTAAGTGTAATGAAAGTGATGCTTACAAGACTCAAGTGGTATAAGTGTAATGAAGAAGCAGGAACACTACTGAAGTTGCAGCAAACACTAGCTTATTTTGTTCCTCTCCCGTTTCTGATCATGTGAACTTAATCCAAATTTTTGTATTATAATTTTATTAACAAGTGTGATTAAAAAAAACAATAATAGTCATGCAAAAAATCTTCAGTTGGGCAGGTTGCGGGCTGTGGCTGAGTGGGAGTGTAGAACTGTGGATTAGTGTTTTAGATTTAGGTTTTGTTAGTTGTTTTTAAATGAAGGTTTTTTTATATTGTCCTAAAAATATTAATTAATAAAAAATAATATTGCGGGTATGCGGATACCCATATTTTTTTCTTAAATACCAAACCCGCACCGCACCCGCAGCGGGTTCTGCTTTAAATTACCAAACCCGCACCGTACCCACTAATATATTTACCAAATCCTACCCATTGCGGACAGGTTTTTGCGGGTTTGCCGGTAAAATTTCCATCCCTAACCCAAAGTAAAGTGGGCCGTTACTAGGGCAGAAAAGCGAAGACTGGTCGTCAATAAAGTCTCTCACGATGCGCCAATCACATTACCACCCTCTAGAAGGGACACAGAGGGTGAACTGCCGCGAGCCAATGCCGGGAATGAACAAACAATAGAGGTAGGCCTATCGGGGAATGTGATATTCCCAAAACCACCACCACAAATGACGAAGCACCTACGGCCGTTATATGTGAAAGCAAAGGCCAATGAGATACCCATCACCAAAGTCTTGATTGACAATGAAGCAGCCATCAATGCGATCCCGGTTAGAATGCTGGGGCGTTTAGCAAAGTCAAAAGACGACCTCATCCCTACGGAAGTGATGCTAACAAGTTTCAATGGAGGGGCGACAAGGGCCAAATGGGTCGTCCCACTAGACTTACAAGTATGGAGTACTACGAAGACAATAATGTTCTTCGTTATAGACGGGCCAACCACATATAACATGCTCTTAGGATGAGATTGGATACACGATAGCCGATGCATTCATTCATCTCTTCATCAATGCCTAGTTTTCTGGAACTAGAGAGATGAAGTGGAAATAGTACATCCTGACAACAAGTCTTTCGCTGCAGAGACAAATTCGGCCGAATACTTCATGTACGAAGGAAATTACGGGCCGAACAAAGTTCTAAATGAAGGGGAAAATTCGGCCATTGTGGCTCAAAATGACGAGCCATACCCCACATGTATGTCAAACGATTTGTTCGCGCAAACAAGACCAACCACAATGGTCTTTGGAGAGTTGACACACAACAGTTCATATGAAGAAGAACAAACAGAGTAAAGAACACGCCGCACTCGCGGCTACCAAGTCCAACTTAATGGCCTATGTAACGGAACGAGAAAATGAAGCTGAAGCTCAGGTCGTGATTTCGACTTTAAGAGATAAATTGTTAGCGCACCAGACAGAAGACAGAATAAGAGAGGCATGCAGGGTAGATTGTTTGATTGAAATGAGTCATAAGAGCGAACAACAAATGGAAGAGGAAGAATACGCTCTGAACGGGTGACATAAGGCGAGCATCACAAGGGTACAAGATGTATTGGACGAGGTAAACCTGGGAAGTGAGGACAAGAGACGTATCACATACATCAGCAAGGAACTAGAGACCCAGGAGCAGATGTGAAACTTCCCATTTTCCAAAAGGGACGGATGTTCATAAAAGTGTTAATCACTCCTCGGCCCGGCAGAGAGTCCGGACACAGTCTCTCGGATTTGGCCGACCAGGTCCGAGTAGATCGGGCCAGGGCAAAAGTGATTTTGGGAAGCTCAGTAGGTTATCTGGCCGATCATTTGGCAACCGAAAGAAACCTAAAATCTATGATTTTCCTTTACATGTGTCAATACGAGTCATCCCCCGGAAGCACCGTCCAGGCTGTCATCATTATTGTTGCGTGTAGTAGAGGAGAAAGCATATTGATGTGACAGAACCATCAGGCTGCAGGCTTACTTTCGGCAAGGTCAGGCCTAGGGCAGAGAACCCGTCAATCGGTCAGGTAGCACATGAGAAGCATTGCAAATGAGAACAATAACATGTTTTGGAAGTATATAAAGGGGAGGGTAGTCTCATGTTAAAGAGGATGCTCCGAGTAGCAGCTTGTAAACAATAGAAAAATAAAAATTGTAACCTCTTTCAACTGCTCGGCCATATGCCGACCCTACTAAAAAATAGGTCGGCCGAGTGAGTTCTTGGCTTGGTCTCCCATAACCAAACAAATTCACTATTGAGGGAGGATTTGTCCTGGAAATGGCTGACCGGCGTAAACACACACGTATAACGCAAGCGTACGTATCGTTCAAGTAGTATAAAAAGTATTGATCCCACGAGGACTTAATACCTAATCTATTAATTTTATGAGGTCAAATGATTACTAGTATCTAACGGGTTGTTTGATTGATTTGAAATGGTGATGATTCTAAATTTAAAAAACAAGTAAATAAAATTGCACGAAAGTAGGTTTACGAAAATTCAATATTAGGAAACTATCTAGAGTTGTGAATCTTTCTAATATCTTTAAAAAGATGAAATGGTTATTTCATGGTTGTGTAATAAATCGGTTTACTAACCTAGAACACTAAATTATGTGAAAGCCTTTGTCGATGGTCAGACGCAAATACCCAGTTAAACCCAATTGAACCATATGTCTATGTCAACCAAATTATCTGGATTCATTAAGTTTAAGTTCCAATTATGGCTACCACCGCCTGACAGGTATATGTCTATCCTGTAAGGAAATCTATTAAAGGGTTATCTATTCTCAAGGAAGATCGTGGGCTATTAAGTCTGAGGCTGAAACCTAAAATTCCTTTGTCAAGTTTATTTTAGATTTACCAGATCAATCTTATTAGTGGCCAATTAACAAGACGCATTAAGAACTTAATAAGTAAACCTTTAAATTACCCAAACTATAAAATAACCCCTTATAAACCGGTGATATTAGAATTCATCACAACCCCAGATAACTGGCTTAGTTACGACACATATTTACGGGTAGTAAAAACTTAAATAAAATAAAAGACATAAAGTAAAATGCTGAAAAGTAAATTGCTGAAAAGTAAATGACGGAAAGTAAATGCTGAAATTAAATACTGAAAATTAAATGCTGAAAAGTAAATGCTGAAAGTAAATTACTGAAAAGTAAATGCTGAAAGTAAATTGCTGAAAGTAAATTGATGAAAAGTTAATGCTGAAAGTAAATTGCTGAAAAGTAAATAAAGTAAAAGTACAATAAAAGAAAATGCTGAGGTAAAAGGATCCACTTTTATTACTTCTATTTTAGATATCTCCCTTAATATAATATATTAACTTTACATGATAATTACAAACCAGCCATATAGGCGGTATCCAGATTAAGCCAAATTAATAATTAATTACCAACTGACCAATCAGGCGGTATCCAGTTTAGTCAGGTTAAAACCAATTTAAATAATTACCAACCGACCAATATGGCGGTATCCTCGTTAAGTCAGGTTTTAACTAGTTTATATATTATAATTAAGGTAGATTAATCTAAATATTAGTAATAAAAGTTTTACCTTTTACCCCAGTAAAGGGGAGTTACCTCCTCATTACTGAAAAGTAAAAACTGAAAATTAAAAAAAAAAGAAAAGTACTGTACGTAAAAGTAAATTGCGGAAAGTAAAAACTGAAAAGTAAAGAAAAGAAAGTGCGAAAGCGGAAATTAATTACTGAAAGCTGTAAATAAACAAACAAGATACAATCTTCTTAATATTCTTAAGGAATTCATTAGAAGAAAGTATGAATTTACAAATGAAATGACTTGGTATTTATAGGCAAAATTTTGCCTCCATCAAATCATCCACCAAATCCATTATTAATTGCTCCACTAATTGCTCCACTAATTGCTCCACCAAATCCATTATTAATTGCTCCACTAATTGCTTATCATGTTCGGTGGTGATTTGATAATTTTTATTATTTATTTATTAATTTATTTTTTGCTTTGAAAATGATTGAAAATGACTTTAATAATTACACACAACATACTTCTGGATGATTCATCAATTTCGGGTATGAAATCTTCAGAATTCGAAATTATTTTGTCTTTAAAAGTTGTAGATCTTCGAGTCTTCTTTAATCTGGAACTTGAATCAGCTCAATCCGATATCGGAGTAAAAGGTTATGCCCAAAATACACCAGATGCGTAAAATTGGAATTTCCAAAACTGCACTTCGTTAAAACGCCATTTCAAGTTTCCAATCTCCAAAATTAATATGTCAAGTCCAATTTTTGCTCTTATTTGACCCACATTTCGTCCTAAATGATTTCATTGTGTCCCAATATTATTTTATCTGCAAAATAAACTAAAACACATCAAAACGTTCATCAAACCCGAGAAATTAAACAAAATATTAAGTAAAAGGGGCGATAAATATTGATATATTTTTCGCTCATCAATGGCCTTCCCATATTGCCCGCTGAGATGAAAATCAACCGTCAATCGTTGGCGCCGTCTGTGAGGAACCGACGAAAAACGACTTCCATAATAAGTCGATAGGGGGAGGTAGAGACCGTAGGTTGGTGAATATTTCAATAGCAGAATGGATGGAGGGGAAGGATCGGAAGGAGTAGAGCAGAGCCGGGAAAAGAAAAGATCTGTATGGAAAATGGGCTGTCGGAAACAAAAGCCTATCCTTAATGAGTTGTGGAATGGAATGTAAAAAGGTTAGCCAACGACCATCCACATGGGTTGAGGTGTGGAATGAAATGTAATGTTGTGGATGGGTTACGTCTGTTGGCAGTGGCTGACCGAGTTCCTCTGTGGGAAGGTACTGCGTCCCCCGGTTTCACAGATTACCTATACTGAAAAGTCAGTCGAGGGCGAGAAGGAATGCCCATTGGGCCAGTCCTCAATTAGTGCAAGGGCCTCCCCCGAACGAGAAGAAAGAGCGGGAAAATGAGGAAAAAAATTATAAAGTCACCCCAGATAGGTGTTGGGATACAATTCGACGTGAAAGAATAAAGGTGACGTGTGACGAAGGGAGACACTGAAATGACATGAAAAACGGCTCATTAATGGGAGTCATGATGAAACGTGTTGGGAAAGGTCGCGCATTTATTGAAGAAGTGATGGGCTCGCATGGAAAACGTAAAGGGCGGCTTAACAAACAATAGGGCGAGAACTTGTAGGTTGACGTCTACCACCCTGATATGAAGAAATTCACCTCGATTTCATTCCCAACTCAATCAAGGTGAATTTGGGGGACAATTGTTGACAAAAGAAAGTCACCCTAGAGCGAAATCGCCCTAGAGCGAAGGAGTAAAGGACAAAGACAAGCATGGCGACGAAGGGAATAGCGATCAGAGCAATCACCAGATGACACAGCGATTAGAACGACAAAGGACTTAGGACGATTGAACACATGCTGCAGTTGATCCCACGATTACAGCAGTTAGACATTTCCCTCCACGATCATGCAGTTATGACGCACAACTCAACGGTTGGAGGCATGACCCGGCAGTTGCAGGGAAGTTACGGACTGAAACCGTCCGAGCAGTTTACAAATTCCACTATAAAAGGCTCACTCATGCGAAGAGAAAAAGACCCTGATCAAATAAAGACTCAAACGAGCATCTTATTATTTTTTATTTCGTAGTTTCATAACTTTTAGGACTGTAATTTGTGTGCTTATGCCCCTTGGAGGCTTATTCACTTAATCAAACACCCATTGTTAGGACTTTGTCTCAGGAGATTTGAACCTTACACGTTTCTTCAAGCAGAAAATTGCGCAAACATAAACAAATAATAAACTCTCACCTTCACAGCGAAATTCGAATCTTTAACTTAAAAAAATATAGGATAAGGTGTTTAAATAGCCCAATTAAAGAGTTGTTGGCATACAATCCAAATATTTGATTAAGAGATTTCGGTAGATTTGATTGTAATATTTTTAACAACAAAACAAAAACTCACATTTACCTATTTGTTTGGATCACTATAGTACTAGTATCTAATCCCTAATCAAATTCAAGCTCCAAAAATGTCTCCTCATCTTCCTCCTTTCAATCCCATATTTTGATTTCACCAAAAAAAAAAATTAATTAATTAATTCTAACTAATTTTCTCAATTAGTTTATGATCAGTATGAATTATGAAAAATTAATTCACTAATATTTTTTGTTATAATTATCAAATTTTATATTAGTAAGAGCCATAATGTTCATGATAATAGAATATATTTTTTTTTGAATTGTTGAAAACACCGCCTCCAAATCACTCATTTCGGGCTTAAGCGGAGTAGGTAAAACCCTGACTGTCACAGACTCTTATAAGAAACGCACTTACTGGATTCGAACCCATGACTTGAAGGTCAGATTCTGAGCTCTAGACCATCAAACCACGTCCTTTGGGGACTCATGATAATATAATATTATTGAGAAAACCATCGCATAAAATTGAAAACAATTTAATATCAACAAATTAATATGAGAACACAACTGCCTGCATTTTATTTGTGATAGTTAAGGAAGAATTGAAGATTCAATAATTCAATATATATATATTAGGGATGTCAAAAATATCTATATCCATTAGATATCCAATTATCCATCCAATTGGATTTGGATAATATCCATCCAATAATTTATTGGATATAGACATGGATAATTTTTTAAATATCCAATTAGATGTTGGATGGACAATGAATGTGTAGGGATATTAATTCATTATCCAATATTCA
Source organism: Zanthoxylum bungeanum (assembly GCA_019454045.1). Classification (NCBI taxonomy): domain Eukaryota; kingdom Viridiplantae; phylum Streptophyta; class Magnoliopsida; order Sapindales; family Rutaceae; genus Zanthoxylum; species Zanthoxylum bungeanum. The sequence goes on from SKCR01051698.1 coordinate 12,319, forward strand.
ACTAAAAATATAGAAATAGAAAGTGTCATGATTTAAAAAAATACATTTATAATATAATTATAAAAATAAATATGATGATATCCAGTTTAGGTTCAAACACAGGTCAGGTGTGGGAGTTGGGCCCGGCTCGGTGTCGACACCCAGGCCGGGCTCGGGACTCAGCCAACATTGATTAATTTAATTAGAAAATAATTAATTTATTAGTTAAAATATTTTTTATTATAATAATAATATATTTAACATTAATATAATTAATGAGTGATTCAATAATAATATTTTATATTAAAGTAAATGTTAAAAATTGAATATTTATAAATATTCATGGATATTCATATAAAATTCATGTCCATATCCAATATTTAAAAAGTGGATACGGATATGGATTTACCCATCTTATATATGTATGGATTTGGACATGAATGTCAATTATCCATATCCAATTGGATAATTGTCATCCCTAATTATATATATATATATATTTGTCACATAAATATTAATGAAAAAGAGACACGTAACTTGAGGCAGTCAAAATTCATGTGCTATTGTTTAATGGATTGGGAGTTGAGGGAAAACACAAGAACCATGCAAAACATGCAATGTTGTGTAAAAATGAAGCAATTTTATTACAAAAAGTTTGACCAATTCCCTTATTAGTTAGTGCCGGTGAATTGAAGGAAAAGATGGGTCATTCATAATAATAATTCTAATTGCGTGTCCAAAGTCATGTCTTTACGTGTCATAAATTGGTTTAAGCCCTTAAATTGATGGGTCTCATTCTCAATATTTTGGTCATTAATTATATGTTATTTATAAATGATAACATTAACGAGAGGTAAGATGAGAAAACTTAGTAGTTGAGATGAACCAATTGACGGTGACGAATCATTTTATTTATTTATCTTTTTTTTTTTTCAAATCCTTTGTCATTTGTCTAATAAAATATTTGCGTATGTAAATAGCGACCACGAGTGTTAAGGGGTCATGGGCTGAAGCTAGCACGCAAGTAAAGTGAAATTTGTGAATAATTGTTAATTCAGGAGGTGTTGGCTACCATATAGCAATACAAAAATAATTAGGAGACTTAACCTACCATAAATATTAATAATAAAATAAAGTAATGAGACACAAATTTAACGTGGTAAAATCCTCAATGTGAGGGAAACATCCACTGGAAAATGTAGAAGGATTTCACTATAGTGGAAAGAATTTTACAACATCTCTCTAAACACAAGGAGTGAACAATCTCACACTCTCTTAGAATATGAGAACTACAACTCTCTCACAAACTCTTAAGAAGAAACTATATTTTCTCTCTTAGAATACAGATGATTTGGTTGAGAATGAGATGAAGAAAATAATGAAATGAAACCTCTATTTATAGGCATGAGATTCACTGTGTAAATAGTGAATTCTAATTTTTTATTATTTTTCTTTTTAAGCTTGTAGGACCCACCCAAATTTTTTTATTTATAAACATAAATCATTGCACCGAAATGTGCAATGATTCATTGACTAACAATTCTCATACTTGGAAACTTGAGTGAGAACCAATCAGTTTCTACACCATCTTTTCTACTTTACTGTCTTCAAGCTACTTACGTTTCTGCTAAGCCATAAGAGGATCTACGGCATACAAACTTGTCTGTATTGATAGACTTGGTCATTACGTCTGCAAGGTTCTCATTGGTGTGTGCATTCAACAAGTCCACACTGTCTTCTTCCACTACTTCACGAACAAAGTGATATTGTACCCCTATATGCTTCATTCTTGAATGAAATGTTGGATTCTTTGCAATATACAAAGCACTCTGACTGTCACAAAATAATGAAATCTTCTATTGTTTGTGTCCGAGCTCCTCCAATAACCTTTGAAAATAAATAGCTTCCTTGCAAGCTTGTGTAGCTGTCATGTATTCGGCTTCTGTTGTAGACAAAACCACAACATTATGTAACTTGGATACCTAGCTCACTGCTCCTCCTGCAAGTACAAACACATAACTTGTAGTGGATTTTCTTTTGTCAAGATCTCCTGCAAAATCTGAATCCACGTAGCCTTTGACAATTAATTCTGATCCTCCATAACATAATGCAGCATCTGAGGTTCGTTTGATATATCTAAAGATCCTTTTAACATCATTCCAATGCTCTCTACCAGGATTTGCCATAAAATGACTAATTGCTCTCACTGCTTGTGCAATGTTTGGTCTTGTACAAATCATGACGTACATTAAACTTCTCACTGCTGATGCATATGGTAATAGAGACATCTATTTCCTCTCAACTTCATTGTTAGGACACATAAATGAGGATAACTTGAAATTAACAGGAAGTGAGGTAAAAATTGACTTACAATCTTCTATGTCGAACCGCCGTAAGATTTTCTTCAAGTAATTTTTCTGAGAAAGCCAAATCTTCCTGTTATTTCTGTCTCGGAATATTTGCATCCATAGAATCTTGTTTGATGGTCCCAGATCCTTCCTGTCAAACTCCCTAGCTAATTGTGCATTTAATTCTTGGACTCGATCTTTGTTAGAGTCTGCTACTAATATGTCGTCCACATACAACAGTAAAATAATAAAGTCATTATTTCCAAAACTCTTGTAATATGTATAATGGTCTGAGTCTGTTGTACCCAAGGAAAATAATGAAGGAATCAAATCTCTTATATCAACATCTTGGCGCCTGTTTGAGATCATATAGAGATTTGTTCAACCTGCAAACCAAGAGCAAAAACTTCTGGTTGGAGCATATAAATTTCTTCTTCAAGTTCTCCATGAAGAAATGCAGTTTTTACATCCAACTGTTTCAGATGTAGGTCAAAAGTAGCACACATAGCCATGACCACTCTGACTGTTGTAAGTTGAACCACCGGAGAAAATATCTCGTTGAAATCAATCCATTCTTTCTGAGCATATCGTTTCACCACTAATCATGTACGATACCGCTCCACTTAATCATTGTTATTTCGTTTGATCTTGTAGACTCATTTATTACCAATGGCTTTTCTTCCACGTGGTAATGGTACTAGATCTCATGTATTGTTTCTGTGCAAAGCTTTTATTTCTTTTTGCATTGCTGTCATCCACAAAGATGCATTTACATCTTTTGTAGCTTCATGGAAAGTTGATGGTTCTTCATCCTCTGTTAGAAGACAGTATGCAATGTTACTCTCCGTATCATACTCGGAGTGCCAACCTGGAGGTCTTCTCTCTCGAGTTGATCAACAAACTTCAGAAGCTTCAAAATCAATTGGTTCTGGTACCTCGTGCTCTGGTGCTGCTTCAGAAGAATCTGAATGTCATTGTTCTGTATTATTTTCCAACAGTACTATTGTAGTCTATGTACTTTCTTTTGAAGTTCTATCATTTCCTTCTTTCTACAGTTGTTCTTCTACAAATATCACATCCATGCTGATGATGATCTTGTGGGTAGTGAGATCCCACAAGCGATACCCTTTTACTCAATCAGCATAACCCAAGAAAATATATTTTCTAGATTTTAGATCTAACTTTATTCTTTCTTGAATGTTGTACATCATGTATACAAGACATCCAAAAATATGAAGAGATGAGTAATCAGCTAGTTTTCTGCTCCATATCTCCATCGATGTCTTCAAATCATTTGTTGTTGATGAAGATCTATTTACAACATAACATGCTGTATGAACTGCTTATGCCCAAAAGTATATTGGTAGACTAGTTGTTCTGAGCATATCTTTTACTCTTTCCAGCAGCGTTATATTCATCTTTTCTGCCACCCCATTTTATTGAGGAGTGTATGGTGTAGTAGTCTGCCTTTTGATGTCTTATTGCTGACAATATGCATCAAAATTCTTGCTGCAATATTCTCCTCCATTATCTGTCCTTAAACATTTGATTCTTTTTCCAATTTGTGCTTTGAAGTTTCTGAAAATTGGCATCACATCTGACTTATTTTTGATCGGGTAAACCCATCATCTTCTAGAAACGTCGTCAATAAATTATACAAAATATTTTACTTTCCACAGAGATTGAACTGGTGCTTCCCAAACATCAGAGTGAATCAACTCTAAAATGGTTTTACTCCAAGCACCTGACTTGTTGAATTTTAATTTGTTTCGCTTACTTGTAATACAATGCTCACAAAACGGTAGACTAACTGCTTTCAAGCCTGGGAGTAGCTTTTGATTGACGAGAATCTTCATTCCATGTTCTGACATGTGGCATAGTTTCTGGTGCTACAACATAGAAGCTTCCTCTCCAGAATCCAGTGATGTTACTGATGCAGTTGCTTTCTGAATCGAGTCTCCCAATAGCATATACAAGTTTGCTGAGATCTTTTCAGCTTTCAAGACAGTAAATGCTCCTTTCACCATTTTTAATACCTCGTTTTCAACAACAGTCTTGTATTCGAAGTCATCTAACTGTCCAACTGACAGAAGATTTTTCTTAATTCCCACAACATGTCGAACATCTTGTACAGTATGAATAGTACCATCGTACATATTTATTTTGATGGCTCCAATCCCATCAATTTTCAAGGCATGATCATTGCCTAGAAAAATCGATCCTCCAGAGACAGGTTCATAATGACAGAACCATTCTCTCATAGAGGTCATGTGCCATGTTGCTGTAAAATCAACCAACCATGCATCACTTAGTTGTTTTCTGCTATCATTGGACATCATTGCTACTTCACTGTAAAATGTGCTACCTTTTTCAGAAGTACTTGCAACACATCCCTAAGATTTTGTTACAACATGAGCTTTTTATGTACCATTCTTCAGATTCCAACAATTTTTCTTGACGTGCCCTTTCTTGCCACAGTTGTAGCATTTAACATTCTTCTTACTTTTTGATTTCGATCTGCCATGATTTTGACTCCCACTTGAGCCACGTTCCGTTGATCTCTCTCTTCAATACTTCTACTTGTTGCGAACTGGATGACCCGTCTTCATTATTTTTGCGCATAGACTCGTCTTCCAAAGCAGCAGCTGTAACTTCATTAAAGACTAGATTACCAGTGACAATATTACTTGTCAAGTTGATGATAAATTGATCATACGAATCAAACAAACTTTGAAGTAGAATCTCTGCACGTTCATTTGTTGATATATTATAATCCAACAAAGTAAGTTGGGAAAATAGTGTATTCAAGTTGTTGATGTGATCCGTCATGGATGTGGACTCACTCATTCGAAGAGTGTAAAGTCTCATCTTCAAGAAAATCTTGTTGTGTAGTGACTTGACCTCTTACAATTTGGTAAGTGCATCACAAATATCTTTTGCAGTTCTCTTCTCTGCAACACTGGACAACACAGAATTTGCTAAGACTAGATGCAAGTTGCCTATAGTGTTGTCATTCATATCCTTCCATTTTTCATCAGTCATTCCATATGCTCTCTCTCCAATTTCCGCCAAGCAATTGTCTTTTCTCAAGATTATTTTTATTTTAAGTTTCCATAGGGAAAAGTTATTCCCTTTGAACTTCTCAATTTCAAACTTTCCTGCCATGTTTTTTATGACGATCGGCTTCTCACTTGAGCCGACTTTTTACTATTTCACCTTGAATAGTACTGTATACGTGAATAGTACCATATACGTGAATAATATCGTATACATGAATAATATCATATACTTGAATAATATGATACCGTATATGTGAATAGTCTCCGTGAACAGTAACCCTGAACCTAAAGCGCTGATACCACTGTTAGGGGATCGTGGGCTGAAGCTGGCACATAAGTAAAATGAAATTGAGAATAATTGTTAGTTCAGAAGGCGTTGCCTACCATATAACAATACAATAATAATTAGAAGGCTTAGCCTACCATAAATATTAACAATAAAATAAAACAATGAGACACGAATTTAACGTGGTAGAACCTTCAATGTGAGGGAAACATCCACGGGAAAAAGTATAATGATTTCACTGTAGTTGAAAGAATTTTACAATCTCTCTCTAAACACAAGGAGTGAACAATCTCACACTCTCTTAAAATATGACAACTACAACTCTTTCACAAGCTCTTAAGAAGAAACTATATTTTCTCTCTTAGAATACAAAGGATTTAGTTGAGAATGAGATGAAAAAATAATGAAATAAAGCCTCGATTTATATGCATGAGATTCATTGTGCAAATAGTGAATTCTAATTTTATTATTTTCTTTTTAAGTATGTGAGACCCACCCAAATTTTTTTATTTATAAACATAAATCATTGCACCGAAAGGTGCAATGATTCATTGACTAACAACGAGGAGGTTATTAAAGGATTCGATGCGAGAAAATTTAGGCAGGGTAATCCTAGTGGATTTCATATATATTTTGGAATCCACCTCGAGATCTCATGTTCACAAAAAAATGACTAAATCAAATATTACGACCGTAATGCTCATAAAAGGCCAAATCAACTCAACGTATGATGAAAAATCTAGATCAAAGACATATAAAGTGATTGTGAGATATACGTTATTTTCAGTTGAACGATACATATTTTTTAGACCTAACATCACCTCATTGTTATCTCCATTTATCAAAAAAATAAAACCTACAATTAAACATAACTTTACAATTTTATTAGATGGAATTACATACATTATAAGGAATAATTATTTACACCTCTACAAGGTGTGTTTTGATGGCAAAGAATTTAGGACTTGGTTGTTAGATCATGAGTTCGAGTTCAGATGATGTATTCCTTTGTAAGAGCCTGGAGTAGCCGGGGGTTTTACTGAAATTTCCTATAAACACACTTAAACAACAACAACTATACTTAAAAAGGGGTGAATTGAGTATGTGACAAAATAATACGAAATTAAAAATCTTGTCAATTTTAAGCCATTTAGTTAGTAGCTTTACCAATTAAGCTTAGCGTGCAATTTTCTCAATCAATATGTTTTACCAAAGACAAGTTTCTAAGTGATATACAAATATGTAATAAAACTTGTGATAAATAAAATGAGTAAGGGATAGAGAAATTTGACATCGTGATTTATAGTGGTTCGGCCAACAATGGCTATGTCCACTCCTGCAAGTCGCGCTTGAAGCTTTCCACTATGTAAATGTGAATTCACACATTACACCGAGAGTTTTCCGTGGCTCACTCACAAACCAAGAGTTTTGCTTTAAGTTCACCACAAATCTTTACACAAATAATTTTGTCCATAGGTTCACTCTTAAACCTGTACAATGAAAGTTTTATTCCTAGGCTCACTCCAAACCTTTTACAACAAAATCACCATTTTGAGTATTCTTATTCAACAAGATTGATTGTCAAAACCGAACACAACTCTCCTCATTTGTCTGGACGTAGAACCAATTATGAAAATATATTATAACTTAAACATTAGGCGGAATTGGAATCACAGTATGGACGAAGTTTCTTGTTTACCATCCTAAGACAAACTGGAAAAAAAAACAAACAAACGAAAAAAGATGCACTACATATAGCGCACATACATTAAACCTCAAAATTAGGGATGACAAAAATCCACACGATGCCTGGTACATTAGGACCGAATATGAATATAATTTTTTACATATAAGTATTGGCATTCTCGTACTAATAAAGGTAAAATCCTCATGGGTATAGTGGCCCACAAGACAGGATACGAGTAAAATTTTCTTCATATCCGTTGGTTGAACAGGTTAAATACATTCTTGGTAGATTTGGAAGATGCAAGGAAAGGAAAACAATCATATTTATTATTTAAATATATATTTTTAGAAAAAGTGCATATACACCACCGTACTTTGAGATTTTCATTCATCGCTAATTTACAAAAGCTCTCAACTATCATTTATGGCAAAATATAGAGACTTTTCATATAGGTTAAGACGAATAAAATCAACCTAATGTTAAACTTACAATGTATATTTACTTCGCCAAGTTAGGATGTATGTGTTGCTTCATTTCTGTTAGCTCCCAGCACATACTGTCCAACGGAAACATAAACCAGATGAATATAAGGGAGTTTCGGCCTTTGTTAAGACATAAAATATAAGTCATGCATCAACGAAGAGAACAAAGTATGGTTGCTCCTTTAAATTCTTTCTATTTCTCAAAATTTCATCACGCATTCTATTTGCACAAAAAATTGTAAATGAGGAACTCACCATACCCAGAAGCCGTAGAGCAGCAGGCCTGGTAAATTTTCTGGCAAAAAGAAAGCATGGTGATGGCTTCCCTTTGCTTCTACACCATTCTCTTCGGTACTCCGTCTCATAATAGATATTATCAATTTCCTGGCAAAATCATCAAAATTCTTTACAATGGATCCCCTCAACGGATAAAGAAGAAAAATATGCACTGAAGTTTTGAATAAATTTTCTGCTTGTATTTAAATTTTTTGAATTAATCTCCAAGTCTATATTGAAATCATCAATTCGTGACAAGGAAATAACCAACAAAGTTTGAGCCAGTCATTTGGGCTAAGGTTGAATACCATGAGAATGCTAAGGGAAATTTTTCCTGTGGGTTTGACAGATTATGAACTCTGAATCTTAAACCTGAGATGTGAACTTAAGGACCAACGTGGTTTTCCTGCAGTTCTTCATACACCAGCAAATTTGACTGTAAAAAACTAACTAAAAATCATAAAATTACAACTATCCTCCTACTGCTAATATAATGGAGGAGCTTTTTTGCAAATCATATTGGAACTTCTATAACAAATAAGGTTTTTAATTTTGTGAGTGAATCAAGTTGAAACGATTAAACAAGATGAAGGTCCTATAAGATAGTGATTCTGATTTTTTCTTTTAAAAAAAATTAACAGTAGGGTGATTAAAAGCACTCATCAGAAGAGGTAGGCACCAGTGCTACTATGTAGGTGCTTCACCTTGCAGTAATTTCACACTTCACAGTTGGGATTCCCTTTGCTTCTTTAATGATCAATTTATTCATTACTAGATTTTGGAACATCTTTTGGGGTGCAAACACTTTAAAATCCAGTTTGACATTCAAATCTACTCCTAACTTAAATCGACTTGCTTTGCAAGTTCGTTTACTTGGGAGAATAAGATGACAATTAGATCTAAATGGCTCATATAAATGAAAACAATGAGGAAAAAATTATTCATTTCTTTTTGGGAGGGAGGCAGATAAGAAATTTGACTACAAGAAGTGGGCTTATTTTTGGCTTCTAATGTCAAAATATTTACTGAATATGCATGAAATAACAAAAAAAGTATATGCCACATTAGATGAAAGAAACAAGCAGCCAGTATAAGTGGAAGTTACATACAACAACCATATGTAAAGAAGTGCTACACAACAGCATAAGAGAATGCTTCCCCAATGGCTTCAAGAGAGAGAGGAAGACACATACCTTGATGGATTGAATAAGCTGGGGAGTTGCATCAGCATACTTGTAAGTAGCAGGATGCCATCCACGGCGTTCTTGACCTTTGGAAGATGAAAGATCCCATGAAGAATATGTCAATGATCTTCGTGTGAGTTCTCCTTCAAGGCCTTCGTGCTGAATTTGAAAAAATGCCTTAAGAATGAAATAGTTATACTCTTATGAAAAAGATAAATGTCATTAACAGGTTTATGATTTGGAGAGCAGAAAGCTTAAAATGGGGAGCCAATGGTACTACGAGATTCACATATCTGGTAGCAGAGAGGTTACCGCTAGAAAACCAACCTAGTTCGATTTCGTTTTCCATTTCATGATGAAAGAGGTTCTTCGTAAAAAAGAAACGACGAATTAACTTACAGCTAGTAAAGTCTGAACATAGTGTTCATCTGGTATACAATTATGCTCCTTGGATGGATCAGCCGGCTGCAAATGGAACAAATAAAATTAACATCATTTCTTGAAAACATCTTCAAGAAACGTTCTAATAAGATACTGAGTAGCATTACGAAACTTACAAATGAGTGTTCCCGCCAAAACTCAGGTAATGATTTCCTCTGCATAATCATAATAGATTGAGAAGATGGTATTAGGTTCTTGAAGAACAAGAAAACTTGAAATCGCTAACTGAAATATATTGGAAAAAGAAGTAGAATATTTTTGTCTTATATTTATTTTAACTGTCCCCCAGTATTCAATGTCTTCCCGGTGGATGGCAAGGTTTTTTTTTTTGCTGCTCTACTTCATTAAAAAAAGAATCATTTTTAAATATTTCCATTCCAGTAAAATGAGCACCTATAGTACCATAGACCACATAAGCCTAAGATAAGTAGTAACTAGCCTTGCAATGTTGTTGAAACATTGGAAACACAGTGGTGTCATTCACAACAATCTCCGCATGCTTTCTGGTCAGAACAGCCCACTGCAACAAGACAAAACCTAAATATTAATGTTACTCATAAAATATTAACATTACTCAATAGTTAGTTTGATATTGAACTTCAGAAGAAACTAATCCAGTACATTGAACTGTTACCTGAGATCCCTTCCTCCAGTTGTGGACGGGAATAACAGGAGCCATTTTCGGATTATAACGGCCCTCCTTTGTATCAGCAAAGCTGCTTGCAGCAATGTATTGACAAACATATTATTACAAGTGATTCAAAATACAAAATTTTGACATATCATGAACTACAATTTATATATTCTTATGGACATAATCAAATCACCTAACGGAAAATAATGGTGCACACAGAAGTACAGTGAAAAGCTACAGATAAGTGATAAAAGCTAAAGATAAGCGATAACAAGCAATTCTTTAGTAACATCATGAAAAGCAAAACAGGAACTAGATAAACTGATTGAATGGAAAAGGCTAAAGTGAATGTGGGCCATGGTTTTAAAAAGTATAAGACAATTTAATATGCAGACAGCACACTAGGACATAACAGTCTGGTATTAGTCTACAAATGAAATAGATGAAATATCTGTGCAATTAAATCAAATATGTGCAGTAAATGTATCAGTTATGCTCCATTGGCTCTTTAGGACATGTAGAAGACTTCCACAATTAGGAAATCCTGTCTCCCTGACAAAGCCGACTCTTCATCTCTTTTCTCTCTCTATTATATTTAAACTATACATTACGTCCAACAATGTATGCTAACAGCTTGCTTCACATTTCTATTTCTACTTTCTCTGCCTTTTCAAATTTCACTTTGCTGAGCAGAAGCATCAAGTCCACTGTCCACCTCATTCTACTGAAGTACAGAACGATGTTAACTACTGTGGGCTTGGAATGCATTATATGCAAAAGAAACTGTACATAAGCTCTCTAACAATGACACACAACAAAAATATCATTTAAGGCATATTAAACATCTAGTTATTTACAAAAGGATTGCAGCTGATGACAGAGGAACGTATACATTTACATAATATATGGCTGGCCAACGAACCTGTCTACAAAACTAGTCGACGTCGACATGATATAGTTGAATGTATAGCTGAAGTTGTAAAGAGGTATGCAGCTGATAAGAAAAGAAATAGCTGATGTATTGTCAGATGAAACAAAATCCTAAAAAAGGCCTTCCACTGGTAATACTATAGGAAAATTCAAAAAACCAACTCAGATCAATTCTCACCTGTCTGATAGAAAAACAAATCGCTCATTAAAAGGATCAACAAGTGCATGTCTAAGCAGTATACCCTCTGCCTCAATCATGCTTGCTTCCCCCCAGTCAACCTGAAAAAGGACATGAACTAAATATTATCATGCCAATAGAACACAGAGTCCAGATTCAAATTTCACCACAAATTTTTCGTTAATAATCAACTAAATAAGAATACACTAATTGAATTCTTTAATCCATCTTCAGTAAGCTACAAAATTTATATTATTTTTGGCATTGCTTGCTCTAAATATGAACTTCATCTTCATAATTACCATGCGATATGATTTAATAATAAATATACCACAAATCCAATGTATTATTGAAAATTATAGACCCTGATCTCAAAACTTAACTTATACTTTGAACAGTATTAAGGTTTTCTTTCTTCCTCGAGTAATATAAGCTATATATAAAAAATTCTAGGAACACATTTGTATATCATCAGTTGGATTCCGGTGTGAACTCCTCGTGATTTCAAAATGCAGATGTCAATAAAAAAGAATGAAAAACATGGACTCCAAAATACTAAACGCCCAGAAGAAAAAAAATACCTTCAATTCAATGCATTGGAGATCTTTTTTTAGGTCGTCCTCACATGAGAATTATTATATAACATTATAATCTTAGCTACATATCCTCATCACCAACATGATCACGAATTTATAATGCAATTATAAAATTTACAAAGAATGTGAAAGATTTAACAACAAATTTAGCAAAACAATCACCTGTATGCTATTATTAACTTGACGATCCAAAAAGTAAATTGATCTAGTCGTTCCCTTACTGAACAAAAATCCAGGCCTTGAATGAACAAATATTGAGAACCTACTCTCCTCTCCCTGCAGCAATAAAACAAACAAACAAACAATTAAGTTAACGGCTTTTCACTAACTAATCATAATTAAAGTGTTAATGACACACAACTAATAATTGACACGTGCCTTGAAGAACTTATCCCAAACCATTTCGAGAGGAAGCCGATTTCTCGCGATAAATAAGAAGGCGATCTTCGGCTTCGGAACAAAACGATGTCGTAGAGACATGATACGAGTATACTGAGTCTGCATCAACACCAAGCTTCCAAAACAGAATCCTAATAAAATCGCCGCGAATACTTTCCTCTTCCATTTCTGCTGCTGGTACACCACTTTGCGCTTCATTTATCTCGCGACAAATCCGACGCCGTTTCCGTCAAACTCCACCAGAGAGGGAGTGGACTCTAGCTGAGTTGAGTTGGCTTGAAAAGTCAGTTATTATTTTTATTTTTTAATTTTTTTTCTTTATTGCATTTAATTCTGGGGATCAGATCCCTCTTTTGTTTGGGAATTGTGAATTAACTAACAGATAAAAATTGTTGGGATTTTTGTATAAATGGAAATTATTCAGTTAGATGCCGTTAACTTTTGAGTAAATACCATTAGGATCCATAAATTTATTCATTTATAACAAATAGGTCCCCACTTTATATGAATGATTGAGAAGCAACTTTTATTCTTAAAAAGGGAAAAAAATTTATCAAGGTAAAATAATGAGAATTTGGGGCGATAAATTTAAAGTTTGTTCTGTATACATTAATGTTCAATGTGACAAAATTACATAGAATTTTTGTATGTTTTATTTATACAATAATTTTATGGAGATATTTGTTTTTATGATATTGATATTCCAACAGTTGTCTATTTTAATTTCTCTCCAAAATATACAATTGTTTGAAATAATAATTGTAATGAATCCAATAGCTTCCCATCAACTTCCATGATCCAGCTGCCACCTCCATCCATGAAGAAGTTGCCATGCAACTTTAGGTGGTCTTTTGAAAATTGAAGAAACAAACAATCAACTTTTGAAGATGCCATGAATCAATGAGCAATTTGTGGCAATGATCAATGGTGAATAGTAACCAACATTGCCCTATAAATTGAGGTCATTTCCAGTGTTAAAATTCATCCCAAAGAGTATAGAAAATATAGAGAGAGTGAGCGGTTTTTTGTAAGTGTTTCATGTGTAAACATTTGTATCTATTCTTGTGAGTAATAGAATTCAATTCGGTTTTTCCTCAAATCTTCTCTAAAGTGATCGGTGAATCACAACAAATGGTATCAGGAGCTTCGGTTGTTCTTTGGGATCGTAAAACCGAGTAACAGAGCTTCCGATCGGAAAATCGGTTCCGACGAAAGTGGTCAAAAATTAATTTTGAGGGTACCATCAGCTAGTTCACAGAGAGACGAGCACGGTGGTATTTTCCGGCGACTAAACCTACGTCCCAGAAGGCCGCACGCGCTTCACAGAAGACTCCCACGCGCCACCAGTCGCAGATACGCGCCTCACGCGCGCTGAAGGTTGAAGACAATACGTGGCTGCCATGTCAGCGCCACGTCACGCTCAGTCAGCGCCTCATCAGCGCCCAGTCAGCAGACACGTCAGCGCCACGTGTCCGCCACGTCAGCAAAATCGGTCCCACTTTGCCACGTCAGCATTGCCACGTCAGCATCCTGATAAATTTCATTTAGCCCCCCTGAAGTTTTGAAATTTACAGTTTTACCCCAGAACTTTTAGGAATTTACAAATTAGCCCCTGTGTCGGATTTAGACCAACGAAGTGTCTATTCCACCATTTTCGACCGTTCCGGACGCAACGGTGACCTCTGATTTGTGAAATTCAGCCCCGATTTTATTGTATTTTCATTTTAAACTTGAAAACTTAAAATGGAAATGGAAGATTTCCATTCTGGTGCAATGATTAAACTGGCTGCAACTAATTACTCCCTCTGGAGACCTCGGATGATAGATTTTTTGCATTGTAAAGATCTGTTAGATGTCATCGAGTTGAAGGGAGTGAAACCAGAGTCTGTTAAGGAGTATGACTGGAATAAACTCAACAACAGAACTTTGGGTCAGGTTAGGCAGTGGATCGGTCACAGTGTCTTCCACCACGTAGCACATGACACAGATGCTTATGAAATGTGGAGGAAATTGGAAGACATGTTCCAGGCCAAAACGGCTCGGAATAAAGCCTTAATCATGAGGCGTTTGGTGAACCTGAAGCTGTGAAGTGGAACTTCCGTTGCAGAACACACCAACGAGTTTCAAAGCTTGGTGAACCAATTGTCTGCAGTAGACATGCAACTGGCAGATGAAGTTCAAGCCCTCTTGCTACTCAGTTCTCTTCCTGATAGCTGAGAGACTCTGGTGGTTACTCTCAACAACTCAGCTCCAGAAGGCAAACTTACCATGCCTATGGAAAATATGCCCTGTCAAATGAAGAAGCCAGAAGAAAAGACGTGGGCTCGGATCAAACAGAAGCCCTTGTCTCGGAGCAACGAGGAAGACAACATGAGAAACATCAAGGTGGGAGGAGAGGCAGAAGCAAAAGCAGGGGCAGATCCAAGGACGGGAAAAAGACATACAAGTGCTTCCACTGTGGCATAGAAGGCCACTTGAAGAAAAATTGCCGAAAACTGCAACGGGAGCAGAGACAAGGCAATAACCAGCCGAAGAAGAATGACGCGGAGACACTAGTAGTTACCATGGTAGATGTAGCTATATGCTCCGGCCAGGAAGAAGCATGCCTTCACACCGCAACTTAGGATGTCGAGTGGGTGGTAGATACTGCAGCATCCTACCACGTCACTCCTCACAGGGATTTCTTTACAACATACAAAGCAGGAGACTTTGGAGTAGTGAAGATGGGGAATACCAGTTCTTCTCAAATAGTAGGAATTGGTGAAATACAGTTGCGGACAAACGCAGGGTATATAATAACCCTGAAGGAGGTCAGACATGTTCCAGAACTTCGGCTCAACTTACTCTTGGGGGCAGCCCTTGACAAACAGGGCTATGCTAGCCACTTCAGCAATGACACTTGGAGGATGATAAAAAGTGTCATGGTCATCGCTCGAGGACACATCTGTGGAACCTTATACAAGACTCATGTGAAGATATTTGCAGAAAGCCTAAATGTAGCTGAACCGGAGGCTTCTCAGAATCTGTGGCACCAGAGACTCGGTCACATGAGTGAAAGAGGGTGGGTTGTCTACCTTGATAAAGAAGGATCTAATCTCTGTCTCCAAAAATACTGCTCTGGATCCTTGCAACCACTGTCTATTCGGTAAGCAACACAGAGTCTCTTTCAATTTCTCTTCTACAAAAAAAATCAGAGTTACTCAGTCTGGTGTACTCTGATGTATGTGGTCCCTTGGAGGTAAACTCACTAGGCGGTAATAAATATTTTATTACTTTTATTGACGATGCTTCTCGGAAAGTATGGGTGTATTTTCTGAAATCAAAGGATCAGGTCCTAAACTATTTCAAATTGTTCCATGCCATGGTCGAGCGTGAAACAGGGAAGAAACTGAAGTGCCTTTACACAGACAATGGAGGCGAATACACTTCCAGAGAGTTTGATGCCTACTGCGAAAGGCACGACATTCGACATGAGAGGACTGTTCCACGCACCCCACAACACAATGGTTTCGCTGAAAGGATGAACCGCACCATTATGGAGAAAGTAAGAAGCATGATCAGCATGGCTAAGCTGCCAAAGCCATTCTGGGGAGAAGCTGTTCTTGCCGCCTGCTACCTGATCAACAGATCACCATCTGTACCGTTGAATTTCGAGATTCCGGAGAAAGTGTGGTCTGGTAAGAATCATTCATATTCTCACCTCAAAATATTCAGATGTTTAGCATTTGCACATGTATCCAAGGAGCTCAGACAGACGCTCGATGCAAGGACTACTTCATGCATCTTCATAGGTTATGGAGACGAGAAATTTGGATACAGGCTATGAGACCCGAAGGAAATGAAGGTCAACGGAAGTAGGGATGTAGTGTTTCTCGAAGACCAGACAATAGAAGACATTGGAAAGCCCAAGATGCCTTCTAAAACCAGTGCCGACAATACCGATGCAAATCCAAACACAACCCCAGCACCAACACCAGTGGCCACAGATGATGATGAGGTACAAGACATGCCAGAAGCAGAACCGGAGGAGGAATGAGGTGTTGAGCAGGGGGAGCTGCAGCCTGCTCCATCAGAGGCTTCAGGATCATCCACAGATCCAGATGACAACAGACAGCCAGAACCTCCAGTACGAAGATCTGAGAGAGGCCGGATTCCATCAGCCAGATACTCAGGATCAGAATACATTCTGCTTACTGACGAGGGGAGCCAGAAACCTTCAACGAAACTGTATCTCATAAAGACAAAGACAAATGGCTGCACGCAATGCATGATGAAATGGAATCTCTGCAGAAAAACAACATTTATGAGATAGTCAAGCTCCCACATGGAATGAAGGCACTGAAGAACAAATGGGTATTCAAGCTCAAGAAAGATGGCAGCGGAAAAGTGGTGAAACACAAAGCTCGGCTAGTAGTCAAAAGATTCCTACAGAAAAAGGGAATTGACTTTGATGAGATATTTTCACCAGTGGTAAAAATGGCTTCAATCCGAGTTATCCTAGGATTGGTAGCCAGATTGAACTTGGAGCTTGAACAGATGGATGTCAAACAGCATTTCTTCATGGTGATCTGAATGAAGAAATCTACATGGAGCAGCCAGAAGGATTCAAGGTTTCAGGTAAAGAAAACCTTGTTTGCAAGCTGAAAAAGAGCTTGTACGGGCTCAAGCAAGCACCGAGGCAGTGGTACAAGAAGTTCGACTCATTCATGGTGGGTCAAAGCTACAAAAGAACTGCAGCAGATCAGTGTGTATACATTCAGAGGTTTCCAGGTGGAAATTTCGTTGCTCTTCTACTGTATGTAGATGACATGTTGATTGTTGGACAAGAAGCAGCGAAGATCAGCCAGCTGAAGAAGGAACTCTCCAAGGCTTTCGACATGAAAGACTTAGGACCAGCTCAATAGATTTTGGGAATGAAGATTGTTTATGATAGACAGAACAAGAAGTTGTGGCTTTCACAGGAAATGTATATTGAACGGGCAATCAGAAGGTTCGATATACAGAAAGCCAAACCAGTCAGCGTTCCGCTAGCGCACCATTTCAAACTGAGCAAGAGTTCGTTTCCCTCATCCAAGAAAGAGATAGATGAAATGTCAGCAATACCATATTCTTCAGCTGTTGGAAGCCTTATGTATGCAATGGTATGTACCAGGCCAGATATTGCACACGCAGTGGGTGTAGTGAGCCGTTTTCTCTCTAACCCTGGAAAGCAACACTGAGAGGCAGTCAAATGGATTCTCAGGTACCTCAATGGTACAACAAAGTTTCGTCTGTGTTACAGGGGAGCTGATCCGATCTTGGAAGGCTATACAGATTCAGATATGGCGGGAGATCTTGATGGTAGGAAATCTACATCAGGATTCATCTACACTTTTGCAGGGGGAGCTGTGTCATGGCAGTCAAGATTGTAGAGGTGTATTGCATTATCCACAACAGAAGCTGAGTACATCGCTATAGTTGAGGCATGAAAAGAAATGGTGTGGTTAAAGCGTTTTCTCCAAGAGTTATGGATCAATCAGACAGAATACAAGATACATTGTCACAATCAGAGTGCTCTGGACTTGAGCAAAAACTCAATGTATCATTCCATGACGAAACACATTGATATTCGCTATCACTGGATACGTGAGGTGATGGATCAACAACTGCTGAGGCTAGTGCAGATCCATACAAATGAGAATCCAGCGGACATGTTAACAAAGGTGGTTACTCGGGACAAGCTAGAGTTGTGCAAAGACATAGCCGGGATAGCTGTCAGATAACGATTGTTTCAAATGCAGCTGGATGGGGGAGAATTGTAATGAATCCAATAGCTTCCCATCAACTTCCATGATCCAGCTGCCACCTCCATCCATGAAGAAGTTGCCATGCAACTTTATGTGGTCTTTTGAAAATTGAAGAAACAAACAATCAATTTTTGAAGATGCCATGAATCAAGGAGCAATTTGTGGCAATGATCAAGGGTGAATAGTAACCAACATTGCCCTATAAATTGAGGCCATTTCCAGTGTTAAAATTCATCCCAAAGAGTGTAGAAAATATAGAGAGAGTGAGAGGTTTTTTGTAAATGTTTCATGTGTAAACATTTATATCTATTCTTGTGAGTAATAAAATTCAATTCGGTTTTTCCTCAAATCTTCTCTAAAGTGATCGGTGAATCACAATTCACAACAATAATATCACTAGAATAATACTAAAAAATATCCCTTTAAAAATATCATTATTTAGTTATTTATAGCTTTTGTTGCTACTTCTATTCACCAATCATAATTTGTCAAAAATAAATAAATCAAATAAACATGAAGAAAAGTGTGTGAACGAGTGTAACTTTGGAATGGAGTGGAGATATGAGAATTTGCAATAATTAGATTACACAGACAAGGTTTGTGATTGTTGAAATTCAATATGGTAAGAATGGTAATTTTGGTCATTTTAGGGAATTATGGACCCATTGAATATATAAAGAGAAATCATGTTCTTAATTGAAAATTGGAGGATGACACTTATAATTTTTAAATTTTACCACTTATGTTCTACCTACCCTTGTGACTCAGTGATGAATGTTGTAGGAGTTGTTTACCGATTCTGAATTTGAGTTTAGGAAATGTATTTTTTATAAAAATCTGAAATAATCAGAGATTTTATTTTTTCTGTTTAAATTTGGATCTAATAATTTGACAACGGGATTTCCAAAACTTCCAAAAATAACTTATGTCTCTACGGTTTTTCTGATATTTGATTACCCTTTTGATGTCAAAATTTTTAATGAACAAATAATCTTAACCATAAACTGAACACTTTTAATAAAATTTTAACGTCAATGGGCAATAAAATGAATAAATGGTAAAACTCAAAAGCGAGAGGGAATGTATTTTAGAAAAATATAAACACCAAGGTGTCCAAATATTATTTATTACATGAAAAATGTTTTCGAATGTTTATTTGATTATGAACAAAAACTACTTATTTCTGAATATTATCATATAATTTATGAAATAAATTTTTTTAAATATATTTTGAACCATAAAGAATACTATCTAAAACATGCTATTTCTAGACAAATTATTGAATACTCTTGGGATTTTAAAAAATTATCATAAATAGAAACACAATGTGAAATGTAGTTTCATATTCCAAATTTATTAATATAATAATCTCATATCACAGTCTATTATAAAATAAAGTAAAACATAGGCTAAACTCAATTAAAATAGGTAATACAATCTATATCAATTCAAGGGACCAAAAAAAGAAGAAGAAGCAAACATAGTTAAAAATGTTATCATATATCCATCTAAAAATTACAATATCTATTTGTCAACTAATGACAATCTAATTATGATTATGATACATTTGAAAATTGATGAAAATTGCCATTTTTGTTCTCCATTCATTTTTTTTTGAAACGTTGGAAATACTGTCGTCAAATCACCCGACCCGAAGTTAAGTGAAGCAGGTAAAACCAATAGCTGTCTCATACTCTTATAATAAATGTATCATCTGAATTCGAACTCGGGATCTAACAACCAAATCCTTAGTCATTTACCACAAAGTCATATCCCATGAGGGCTTGTTGTCTATTCATATTTTACCACTATATATATATATATATATATATATATATATATATATATTATTTATACAAATTAAAGTAGGTGTTAACTGACTTAAAAAAAGGGCAAGTGTTGAAGTGTTAAGAGGTTGAAAGAAACTTAACAACCACCAGCACCGGAAGTTAAAGACTTAACATGGATTAATATTTATTGAAAGTATATGATATATGCATATCATTTGAAGGCAGCTGTGCTTTTTTTATTTTAAAAGCAATGCAACTGCAAAGTTTGGGTGATAGCTAGGATGTATGGATTTACAATTATTGTGAATTTGGTATGAATAATGATACCAAAAGAAGAAAGATATGTCATATGTGGACCTCTTGTTCATGAAAATGGTGCCTAATTATAAGGTTCAACAATAATAAAATTCATATTTGAATTCAATATTGAGTTTGTTGACGGCTGATTTTGGTCTCAGGGTAATATTGGAATATCACTCCTGAGGAAATCCTCCCTCAATAGTGAATTTGTTTGGTTATGGGGGACCAAAGGCAAACTTAGCAAAAGACAGATAAATGCACCAATCAACAAGGAGATTTAACGTGGTTCGGCGGATCTTGGTCCGACCTACGTCCACGGGCACAAACAGGATGATACTTTTTATTACTGAAATACGCTTCTCGGATCTTTTTTGTGTTTACAAGTCAGAGCTTGATGATTCTGATGCCCACTTTTAACCTTCAACTTGTTCTCCCTTTATGCACACTCTACCCTTCTATTTATAATAGTGTAGAAATCATATTCCTATTTGTACAAGAATTTTCTAGTTGAAACAATTTCGTTTCCCATAAGGATTCCTAGTCAAAACTGTTCCCTTTTCCCATAAGGATTCCTAATCAAAACTACATTTACTTCATTTATCCTATTAGGATATTAACTCACCAGTTTTCCTCATGAAAATAGGATAACTTGTCATCTTATCCACAATGATAGGGTGTTATCTTTCTGGAGCACGCCTCGCTATATGGTCGGTCTTCATGAGGTCGGTCACAATAGTTTTTTGTACTGAGAGTGCTGCTGTCGACCTGATAATTGCTTGGTCATCCAATCTTTAAGTGGTCGGGTTAACGATCTTAAGTGCTCGGCCCCTGACTCATGTGGTCGGGTCGGTATTAATGATCCGGACCAATAAGGAAATTACCCTTTTACCCCTGTCGTGCTGCTTAAATGACATAGTGCCCGGAAAACACCATCAACATCTGTCCCCTAGTTCTCGGTTCCAACGAGTATACAAGTTGGTGCCGGGAACTATAAAAAGATTGTGTGTTGATCGCCTTGCTGGTGGTTGCTCCAGAATCGCAGAGAAAAATGCCTTGGCTGCAAATCTGGTCCTTCCTGCCACCCTCATGTGCTCAGTCAACGAGGATCCCGATATCTACCCGTGGAGAAAATGTTTTGCCCTTATGCTGATGACGATCGACTCGGTGGGACGTAACCCGATCCCGAGCTGAGAAGAACATTTGGCTCTGGGGGAATGTTACCTCCCCAGACCAATAGAGGGCCGACCATGTGGGAGATGCTTCGATCCCATGCCGATGATAAGTCTCTCGGTGGGACGTATCCCGACCCCGAGCTGAAGAAAGACTTGGCTCTGGGGGAATGCTACATCCCCAGTCCAAAGAAGCCGACTCGATGGGACGTAACCCGACCCCGAGCTGAAAGAAAAACTTGGCTCTGGGGGAATGCTACATCCCCAGTCCAAAGAAGCCGACTCGGTGGGGCGTATCCCGACCCCGAGCTGAAAGAAAGACTTGGCTCTGGGGGAATATTACATCCCCAGTCCAAAGAAGCCGACTCGGTGGGACGTAACCCGACCCCGAGCTGAAAGAAAAACTTGGCTCTGGGGGAATGTTACATCCCCAGTCCAAAGAAGCCGACTCGGTGGGACGTTAACCCAACCCCGAGCTGAAAGAAAGAAAGACTTGGCTCTGGGGGAATGTTACATCCCCAGTCCAAAGAAACTGACTCGGTGGGACGTAACCCGACCCCGAGCTGAAAGAAAGACTTGGCTATGGGGGAATATTACATCCCCAGTCCAAAGAAGCCGACTCGGTGGGACGTAACCCGACCCTGAGCTGAAAGAAAGACTTGGTTCTGGGGGAATGTTACATCCCCAGTCCAAAGAAGCCGACTCGGTGGGACGTAACCCGACCCCGAGCTAAAAGAAAGACTTGGATCTGAAGGAATGTTACATCCCCAGTCCAAAGAAGCCGACTCGGTGGGACGTAATCCGACCCCGAGCTGAAAGAAAGACTTGGCTCTAGGGGAATGTTACATCCCCAGTCCAAAGAAGCCGACTCGGTGGGACGTAACCCGACCCTGAGCTGAAAGAAAGACTTGGTTCTGGGGGAATGTTACATCCCCAGTCCAAAGAAGTCGACTCGGTGGGACGTAACCCGACCCCGAGCTGAAAGAAAGACTTGGATCTGGAGGAACGTTACATCCCCAGTCCAAAGAAGCCGACTCGGTGGGACGTAATCCGACCCTGAGCTGAAAGAAAGACTTGGCTCTGGGGGAATGTTACATCCCCAGTCCAAAGAAGCCGACTCGGTGGGACGTAACCCGACCCCGAGCTGAAAGAAAGACTTGGCTCTGGGGGAATATTACATCCCCAGTCCAAAGAAGCCGACTCGGTGGGACGTAACCCGACCCCGAGCTGAAAGAAAGACTTGGCTATTGGGGAATGTTACATCTCCAGTCCAAAGAAGCCGACTCGGTGGGACGTAACCCGACCCTGAGCTGAAAGAAAAGACTTGGTTCTGGGGGAATGTTACATCCCCAGTCCAAAGAAGCCGACTCGGTGGGACGTAACCCGACCCCGAGCTGAAAGAAAGACTTGGATCTGGAGGAATGTTACATCCCCAGTCCAAAGAAGCCGACTCGGTGGGACGTAATCCGACCCCGAGCTGAAAGAAAGACTTGGCTATAGGGGAATGTTACATCCCCAGTCCAAAGAAGCCGACTCGGTGGGACGTAACCCGACCTGAGCTGAAAGAAAGAAAGACTTGGTTATGGGGGAATGTTACATCCCCAGTCCAAAGAAGCTGATTCGGTGGGACGTAACCCGACCCCGAGCTGAAACAACATTTGGCTCTGGGGGAATGTCACAACCCCAGACCAATAGAGCCGACTCGGTGGGACGTAACCCGACCCCGAGCTGAAAGAACAAGCGGCCTCGGCGGAACGAAATCCAGCCCCGAGCCGAATAAACAAGCGGCCTCGGCGGAACGAAATCCAGCCCCGAGCCGAATAACCAAGCAGCCTCGGCGGAACGAAATCCAGCCCCGAGCCGAATAAACAAGCGGCCTCGGCGGAACGAAATCCAGCCCCGAGCCGAATAACCAAGCGGCCTCGGCGGAACGAAATTCAACCCCGAGCCGAAAATAAACATCGGTCTCTGCGGTACAAGAGCAGACCCGAGCCGGAAGGAAACGTCGGTCTCGGCGGTGGTACAAGAGCAGACCCGAGCCGGAAATAAACATCGATCTCGGCGGTACAAGAGCAGACCCGAGTCGGAAAGAAACATCGGTCTCGGCGGTACAAGAGCAGACCCGAGCCGGAAATAAACATCGGTCTCGGCGGTACAAGAGCAGACCCGAGCCAGGAAGAAACATCGATCTCGGCGGTACAAGAGCAGACCCGAGTCGGAAAGAAACATCGGTCTCGGCGGTACAAGAGCAGACCCGAGCCGGAAATAAACATCGGTCTCGGCGGTACAAGAGCAGACCCGAGCCAGAAAGAAACATATATTAACAAAACGGACTCGGCGGTACAAGAGCAGACCGAGCAGTAAAACAAATATCAAAACTATTGTGTGGACCACAACAAACAAGCATAAATAAATGTCAGCCTAAGACAAAAGAGGTCTTACTCACATTTTTGGGATCCGTTGTCTTTCTTGCAACTCTACAAAGGTCACTACAAGTAAGACTCTTCTTAATACATCCTCTCTGCATCTCATCATTCCATGCATCCGACCGGATGACTTTCGCTATTAACTTTGGTCGACCTCAAAAACAGAATGGTCTATGTACACACTGAGATAGCCTTCTTTCACCAAGTCTTACACCTGCTCCCGCAGGTCTCTGTACCCATTCGTGGCATGTCCCCTTACGTTATATGGTAGATACAGTATGCCCTATTATTTCCCTCCTCAATCGGGAACCTCCTCAAATTAGGCTCGGCCAACAGACATTTCTCCTGGATTTCCCGAACTATCTGGTGAAATCCCTGACGATCGGTGATTTCCATCTTCTGCCATCCTCTTACTACGCGAGCTGCTTTTTGTTGGAGTTTCCCCACAGACGGCGCCAACTGTTGACGGCTGATTTTGGTCTCAGGGTAATATTGGAATATCACTCCTGAGGAAATCCTCCCTCAATAGTGAATTTGTTTGGTTATGGGGGACCAAAGGCAAACTTAGCAAAAGACAGATAAATGCACCAATCAACAAGGAGATTTAACGTGGTTCGGCGGATCTTGGTCCGACCTACGTCCACGGGCACAAACAGGATGATACTTTTTATTACTGAAATACGCTTCTCGGATCTTTTTTGTGTTTACAAGTCAGAGCTTGATGATTCTGATGCCCACTTTTAACCTTCAACTTGTTCTCCCTTTATGCACACTCTACCCTTCTATTTATAATAGTGTAGAAATCATATTCCTATTTGTACAAGAATTTCCTAGTTGAAACAATTTCGTTTCCCATAAGGATTCCTAGTCAAAACTGTTCCCTTTTCCCATAAGGATTCCTAATCAAAACTACATTTACTTCATTTATCCTATTAGGATATTAACTCACCAGTTTTCCTCATGAAAATAGGATAACTTGTCATCTTATCCACAATGATAGGGTGTTATCTTTCTGGAGCACGCATCGCTATATGGTCGGTCTTCATGAGGTCGGTCACAATAGTTTTTTGTACTGAGAGTGCTGCTGTCGACCTGATAATTGCTCGATCATCCAATCTTTAAGTGGTCGGGTTAACGATCTTAAGTGCTCGGCCCCTGACTCATGTGGTCGGGTCGGTATTAATGATCCGGACCAATAAGGGAATTACCCTTTTACCCCTGTCGTGCTGCTTAAATGACATAGTGCCCGGAAAACACCATCAACAGAGTTGAAATTTGTAATGAGGTTTTTATTTAAATAAATTGTGATCGATAGTTATTAAATAAAAATTATAAGTAATTGAATCTTGAATATCCATAATTATACATACATGTGTAGTTGAATGTTATAAAAATATGAGCATAAAAAAAAAAAAATCAACAATGAATCCAAATTCATAAAATTGGCACAAATACTTATTTTTGGGAAAAAGAAATGCTTCTTCCCTTTAAACATTAAATCAGTAAGAGTAGAAATTAGAGACGGTAATAATCACAAATTTCTATTAGGATTTTGGTCGTATAGTATTTGTAATGAGTTTAATAAAAATCAGGCCGAGATTTGAGATGATTTTTTTGTCATTAATCATAATATTTTATGTAGATACCTTAAATTCTGATCGGTATTCAAGATCTTGAATATTCAAATTTAATATTTAAGAAATTTGTTCATCTTGAATCCATAAATGGGGATAAGATCCAGCTGATTGCCATCTCTTTGCGAGAAGTGTCCCTCCATAAATTGAGTGGGGAACGAACACAAACATTTGGGCTATATTTATTCAATAGTATTCGGGTGTATTAAGAAATAGAGATGGTGAATTTAGTAAATGCCCATTTATGTCATAGATATTGATTTTATCCCAATATCTACTTCGTGAGTTGGGCTCACTTTCTCTATGAACTTGGGCCGATATATCTTCAACAACTCAACTCCTGAAAGTGGATCATCGTTGTCACTCTCTCTCCTCAGTTTGGTTTTTATAACATAATTTTGCAACTCATCACTACTTTGTAGGTCATTCATAATTATAGGAAATGTTCCCAATGATTGCCAATACATCCGGCCTAGTTTTATAACAATTGTGCATTTTGCCTTTCTCCATAATATAAATTGCTTTTTTTACCTTGATTATTTTGAGAACTCTACACGTAATATCTTTGGGAAGGGTGCTAGCAATCTCTTTATAAGTATTGAATCCTTTCAATTAATAGGAGTTTTTTGAATCATGATTTTAGAGTTGGGTCATCATGGTATTAGAACAAAATCATGAGGGATTAGGCAAAGCAGACCCTGGTCATAGGCAGGTTAGGCGGCTCTCCTACTGTCTCTAATTTTTTTTGTTATAGCCTTTAAATAATTGATTGCCAAGGGCACCGATTTTTTTTATTATAATATTCTATTCATCAATATCTGTTATCACTCATTGTTCCGTGATAAAGCAAGTGTCCATCGTTGCACTCTGCGATGTTGCCTCCAGATCACCAATTGTAGTATGTAGAGGAACAATATTCTCTCATGGTGGGAATCCCTTTTTTTCAACTTAGTCTCTAAATCAATTCAACTCATCATTCTCCACCAGATGAATCTCAACAATTCATTAGGACCCTCAAAATATAAAAATGGCACAAAAATACCAGGTTCGGGTTGGAGCAGTTGTGGGACCCCTACGGTTGGATCGGTGTCCCGCATTGGAAAAGTGGGTCTAATCCATGGATATCAAGCATGAATGTATTTTTAAATAATTTAATGAAATACCATATTCCATTACGAGTGCATAGAAAAAAAATCGGGGCTGAATCAAAGTCCGAAAACTCAAAAACAGATGAAAATAAGTCCCAACGCACGCTACAGTGCGCGTGCTCACTGTGCACATCTTTTTCTTATTATTACATTTTATTTCAAATGATTTCATTCAGCTCACAGGGAAATAGGGTGTTTTATCCTAATTCATTCTGATCTTCCATAAACACTTCAAAACACTCAAAATTAATTTTTTAATATCAAAACAAACATCAACACATCTTAAAGAATAAAATCATGTTTTCAAAATATCAAATATTTTTACAAAAACATAAATTTATTCTATATATGTACATGCGTAAATTTTGAATCCAAAACACAAACTAAATTAGAATCCCACAATAAAGTGACTAATGGATAATTCTAGGTCACTCAAAGGTGGTCAAATGATTCTAGAATGGTAGTCATAACTCCAAGCTATTATCTAGAGTTCCAAACTCCAATTTTATGTTTATGTCTAACATAAATATTTTGACACAATCACAAGCATATTGTGTTTATGCTTCCAAAGCATCCATACACAATTCATAACCTAATTTCAACATCAAGCTACATTATTATGTATCTAATACATAATACATCACCATATGTTTCACTAATGAAAAAATCATTAATGAAAACATAGCTTTAGAGAAGATCAAACTTATCTAGTAAGCTTGATTCCAAGATCCAATCTTATTCTCATTGTTGAAATATTGTAGAGAACTTCCAAAGTTAGCAAGCTTGACTCTAAGATCCAATATTGATTCCAATGCTAGCAAACTTCATTTCAAGATCCAATCTTCATTTTTCTTTGTTGAAATGTTATAGAGAACTTTCAAAGCTTCTCCAGACACTTCTTTTACTTAAACTAATATTTCTAATTCTTGTTTGTTTTAGCTTTCACAAGCTTAACTTTCTTAAGCTCAAACTTATCAAGTTTATTTAGCTTAATTAAAACCTTGCTCAAGGTTTTTATTTATAGCAAAACTTATTCATATTTTAATTAATAAAAGTCCTAATCAAATATTAGGTATGCTTAATTTAATATGTAAAATTAGGTATTTCTAATCACATTTGTCTACCATATTGATTTAATCCAATTAAATCAAGACAAATATTAATGGATTAGTTTAATGTTTACCACTTTGATTTAATCCAATTAAATCAAGCCAAACACACATATTATTATATTTTTATAATTACCAAAATATCCTCCAATGGTAGAAATATTTATGAAATTACAACAAAACCCTTGTGTGATTTTGGATTAATCAAAGTAATCCAATTGGGTCAAAGTAAATAATCAATGTTATCCAATAACCCTTAATTATTTTGGTTGATAATTATAATATCGAATATTATTTATTATCAAAAATTATATGCTACCCAAGTGCTCAACGAGTACACTTCATATTGTGGGACTCTCTAAGTCCAGACACGTTCGTCATATAAGCCTAGTTAATATGTACGTAATTCGACCACCTCCGAATTCGCGAAAAACACGAACGACCTCTCTGAACTATACAAGTCAATGTCATCACATATGTTTAACAATCCATCCGTCGTAGGTGGGACTGAACACCGATTCCGGTAGAATCGGAACAGGTTGGAACCGGAACCAGACCAATTTTTCGAGTTTGGAACTGGACCAATTCCGATTCCAAAATGGAAGAACGAAATTTAAACGGTTCGATTCTGGTTCTGTTATGGACGGAACCGAAATCGTACCGGAACTTATTTTGGGAACCGAATTTAGAACTAATTTCGGAACCAAATTAAAACCCAATTTCATAACCAGTTTTAAAACTCAATTTAAACCCAATTTCATAACCCAAATTAAAGCCCAAATTAAACCCAATTTCATAACTTGTTTTAAAACCCAATTTAAACTCAATTTCATAATCCAAATTAAAAATCAATTTAAACACAACACTTTCTACAAGAATATTATGTATTGAGTCAAAAATATTATGCAATATGCAGTATTATTTATTATTTTTATTTATATATGGGCAGTTGCCAAGAATATTATGTAATATTCAAGTATGAGAGATAATTGTATTTTCAAAGTTTGGCAATAATAAATAAATATGATAAATCAGAACCGGACCGAAACATAATTGGAACTGATTAATAGGGTACCTTATTTAATTGAGTAGGTTCATGTTTCACGCGGAACTGAATTGGAACTAATTAATAGGGTACCCTATTTAATCGAGAAGGTTCTGGATCCACTTAGTTAGGAACCAATTTTTCCCGAATAGATTCCGATTCCACGCGGAACCAGAATCGAAACTGATTTTACTCACCCTTAGTCGTAGGCTACCCGAGTTGTGCTTAGAAAATATAGATTACACCGTCAAGTTTTCGAGGCTCACATCTCATGTCGACATGTCCACGATTCTTTATAACTAATTAAAAACCATTTCTGATATATGCGATCTACCCTAGGTGATCGGCTTTGTCGCTAAAGTCTTAAGAATTGTGACTTATTCACATGGGTACCTTAACCCCTTATGGTACACATACGGGTCAACGGATTCTATCTTGATACGCACTTGATTAACGAGTGCATCGATCCACACCCAACAAATATTTAGAGACCATACCATGAAAAGTTTCTGACATACATGACATCTAAGTGTGGAGGATCTCACAAAAATCAATATTATCATATAGTCAAAGGATCACATATGCTACTCGACACAAGGAGATTCATATTGACGATGGTGTGTGCTTCCAACTATTAGGAATCAATTGTGAGTCATTCAGTATTCACTCTAACGAATACCCACACATCTATACAAGCTTCCAAAGCTCATGGTATATCGAGTTAAACCATTCGAACTCCAATTCTAATATACGACATGTGCTAGTCTTATAGGTTATAGGAATTCGACCGTATTCCAAACCAACGACTATGAATATTTACTTTAAGAATATTTTATAATAATAATACTATCCCAATGTCGGATCACCCACTGTCCAGTAGTACTACATGACTATTTTAAGGTCGATGTCATTCTTAGCATATTTACATATCAATCTAATATGCATAATGAAATTACCATTAATAAGCTATGAAATGAAAATGTAGTTATTTAATTAATAAATAATCAAATATAATGTACAATACATTATTCGGATTGACGCTCCAAGCACCAACTCCAACAGTTCGGCCCTAGGATTAAGGCTTTAGAGTTAGATCACCATGGACTGTCAAAACAGACATTATTTAATTAGTTAAGCCAGGTCATCAAAAAATTATATTAGAGCTTACTCCCAATCCGATGTGAGGATAGATACCTCATGAGACGCGAGATCCTCAAAGAAGAAGAATGTAATATACCTAGTGACTCAATAAGGAATAATGTAACATTCCACCTCGCTAGTGATGATGATCCTTTACTAATTTTCGTAGGTTTCCGTAACATAATAGACGCATTTTATGTGGAAAAATCTAATAATAAAATCGTGATGTGTTATGTGTTCAAAACAAGCAATAAGAAGTTGGTGGGTCTGATTTGTACATCTCTTATTTTCATTAATGTTTTCACGTGGATTATTTGAGGTTCTTTTACTCTGACTTGAAGTCTTGTCAATCAAACATTGTTTAAGCGAAGGGGCAAGATATAATATTTGTCACTTTTATTTATTAAAATATTGTTTGGGTGATTAGCTGATGAGCTGACAAAATAACGTATAAAATGTCATTCGTATGAAGTGTTTGGTTTAAATTTATAACTTGAGAGCTATAATGAAGCATTAAAGCCTGCTTTAATTCCTACAATCTCTCAAGAATTAGAGAGAAAACTAAGATTTTGAAGGAAAAAATTTAACGAAAGTTCTCAAATTATTTTGTATAGAAATGAAGAAATAGGAAATCAAGGAAAATACATTTCCAATGTGGGATAAGTTTCACAATTTTCATTCACATTTTCAAAAACTGTAATCCAATGTTTCTAGACATCAACTGATCAACATAATTATTGATGGTGATTTTTTCTCCTAGAGGAGGTTCAAACATTGAGAATGAGTAGAATGAGGTTTGTACTTAGTCAAAAGAGGATGATATAAGGTCAATGACGTTGGATAGAAGGGCCCGACCCTATTATAAGGAGGATTTCTCTCGAGGGCAAAACTTGTTGGTGGCGAAGCAAGTTGAGATACCGACCCGACCCAAAGAAGAAGTGTTGGATTTGGTAGTATTTGAATATTTGTAGAATCCGACCCGATTGAGCCGATGTGATTACAACTCGACCTAGTTAAAGAAGTCAGAAAGTTTGACCAAACATCATTCACCTCGGTATGCCGACCCAAGGTACGAATCTGAGATCATAGGTCACCATGTGTTGAAGTCGTGACATATGCCCTAGTTGAAAGGATAAGCTTCTAGAAGGCTAATGATGATTGTGAGAAAAATAACGGTTCTCATTAGAAGTAGCCCATGCCAGCCACCATAGGGCGGTACAGTGGTAGGGAAGTGGCAGAGTAGAGCCGTCATAGGCTTCCGGAGGTCGTCATAAGCCGATACAGTGACAATAAAATGAGCTATTCTGATTGGCGTATTTAAGGATAGTTGAGGAGAGTTGCGATGATAATGATGAGAATGTGACATCATAGGCGGTGGAATAGTGAATTTGGAAGCCTATATAAAAGGATTAAAGATTCATATTCAAGGGATAGTAAATTCCACATCTTACAACTTGTAAAAGAATGAAGAGCTTAAAAACTAGTGATAGAGAGAAAACTGGACGGTTACTTGACCAAGTGAGTGAATTGTAACGGGCGTGTATGACTCAATTTGTTGTAAGCTCTTTGTAAACTTACTACCCCACTTGCAGCTTAAGTCAGTCTTAACCCCGAACAGTAATAAAATACCTCATTTCTCCCGTGGATGTAGGTTAGAGCCACTTTCTGCCGAACCACGTAAATAATTGTCTTTGTGATTTATCTGTCTGCTTGCTAAATTTGCTTTGGTTCCCTATTAACCAAATAAATTCACTGTTATTGAGAGATTTGTTCGAGGGGTTGATTTCCTATATTGCCCTTGGAACGAAAAAAATCATCAACAGTTGGCACCATTTATGAGGATATAGTATGAAAATGCATCAAAAACTCTAAGACTATAGCAGAAGACGGAAATCATAGAGCTTTGGAGACTTCAACGACGGAGTGGATATAAAAGGTGGAGGAGAACTTCAGTTAGAAATGGAGGCAAATCAAACCTTCATGAAAGCCGTGATGGAAATGATTGAGAAGCTGAAGAAGAAAATGGGAAAACAGAAACATGTCGGGCTTAGTCGGAGGGAAGATATTGCCAGTGGGAAGAAAACAGTTGATGTAGAAGGGGAGCCAAATGCTATTAGGAGAAAGTCTCATAGAGCAAGGGTGATGGCCGTGACTAGTGCCGCACCAGGTGAGTTTGGTCTCACCTTTGGGTTTCGGGAGATTCCGGATTACCCAACAATTCCGGAACAGGAAATGAGGTTTGTGTTGGTGGAGGAAAAGAAGACAGATCGATGAGGTACAGTTCGAGGGAAGAAGAAGTCAAGGAAGAAGAACCGTCATGAGGGTGGAAGTGAGTGGAGACGGCCAGGATCGAGCCGAAAGGATTTCAAGCCTACAATCTTGAGAAAACCAGCTCCATTACTAAGAGAGATACGGGGTACGGTGTGTATACGGCCTTAAATAGATCTTTTTCATAGATCGCGAGAGAGATATGGGAAAAGACTGCTGACTAAGCTCGACCCAAGGAGATTATCGGTTAAGAAAAATGATAATCAGACCTATTGTTCGCATCACAATGCCAGCGGATATAGCATCGAGAGTTACAGAGACATGTAGGAGCAAGTTGATGACCCGATGATGAATGACTACCTCAAGAAGTCCATTGACCACGATACCATGAAGGCGAGGAAGCTTTGATAGCAGAGGCAATCAGGTTGGTGCCTATTACTTGGAGCACTTGGATGACACTCGGCCCAAGAAGCCCTATGACACACTCACAAATTAGTTTTTTACTCCCAAGTATAATAGTGTCGATGTAATAAAATAACCCGGTAAGTCCGGAATCGATCCACATGGAATAAATTTAATAAGATAAAATAATAATTCAACTAATAAAAATAATAAAATAAAATACTAGAGTCAGGGGATCCACTCTTGATATTTCAAATATAAAAAATAATTTTAGTTTTTATAAAATATAAATTATAATTATTTTCCAATCAATTTATTTCATGATTATAAGATATTAATTATGCCAACACATGTAACATTCATGTCGATAATTAGTTCTGTCAATGTACTAAATATGCCAAAACATGTAGAACCGTATTGTCTATAACTGATCTAGATTTTTAATTGTCCACTTTCTCATATTTATGGGATTCAAGTATTATTTGTTCTAATCGAAAACTGGGGATTTATCTGGGAAATAATCACAATTTATAAAATATAATATAAATAAAAATCACCTAAATTATTTTCCAATCAATTTATTTATGATTATCAGGTATTAATTATGTCAACACATGTAATCTGTCATGTCGATAATTAGTCTTGCCAAGATACTAAATATGCCAAAACATGTAGAACTGTATTGTGTATAACTAATCTAGACTTTTAATAGTACACTCTCTTATATTTATGGGTTTCAGTATTATCTGTGTTAATTGGGGACTGTCTACAGCTAATCAAGAGTCCTCTATAAATTGGAAAGAGTAAGAATTTATTTAGGAAATAATCACAATTTATAAAATATAATATAAATAAAAATCACAAATATTTTCATACAACTAGCTTCACCTTTTACCTCAACATGATACGAATTAGCAGAACAAGATATAAATAAAAACACTCATAATTTTATTAATAAAAGAAAAATAAATTACAAAAGAAAAAAATACACACAAGAGTTCATCACACGAAATATCAAAAGAGGTCCATGGGAATTTGCTGAGGAAAATGAAAGGTGAACACCTCTATTTATAGAGGTGCTTAGCACTTCTTGTGCAAATTACAAGCTGAGCTTGCAATTTGCAAGTACAGCTCGCAATTGTTTTCTACTTGACAATTTTTTTGTCTTCTTTTTTTGTTCTGTTTATAATAATAATAATAATAACAACAACAACAACAACAACAACAACAACAACACATGTGTAGCTTAATACATTATAAGCTCATTATCTTGACAATCTAAACACGGTAAATATTTTCCAAGTCCGATTTGAATCTAGCTGCCATGCTCTTTCAGATTTCTGGGTCTTGGAGTTCATATCTCATATTCATTTTTCCCGTTGAGCTTCCAAATTAGTATTTTTAAAACATAAATTTAATTGTTATTTCACAAATATGCTCAATTAAGGGGATTAATGAAACTACAAATGTAAAATGATTAATTTTTCTTTTAATAAATGTGCACATTTTAATGTTCATCACCCTGAATACAGAGATGTCATCAATGTATTTTCAATAGTGCTCTCTTACTCGCTCCTTTACACGCTTGTTATTTATTTGAATGTGAAAAGTTACTCGGTATTTTTCAGAAATACTCGTGATCAGAATAAAATAAAGGGTGCAAGACAGGTGGGAAAAATACATACCCCCGTGGCACACCAATCCATTGTGTCATTATCAAACCCCCGGGATGGAACACTAATACCCAATGGCTCGCACCTTTGGGGAATAGAGCGAGAAGGCCTACGTGGCGTTTGACACCTCGGGTATCCATAGCACGCTCAGTGAGAGAGTCGGTGTGGTGTTTGGTGCCCCAAGGTAAACATGTCACTTATGAATTGAAGATAACTATGAGGTACTATGGTATCCTCGGTTTTGCATAGCACGAGGAAGGCTCACGAGCCTCTGTGGCATTTGCAGTCTCGGGATGTGCCAAACACGGGGAATGGAAATTCCCCTATGGCATTGGCTATCCCATTTCAGAATCACCGAGCATAGCACAAGGAAAGCTGTGATGCATTTGTGGCGTTTGTGGGCATGGGGTTTGTTAGGTTTTATATAGGTCCCAAGATCAAATAAGCAATGAAATACATGTGTGAATACATCAACGGAGGTAGCGGAATACTCACATCGATCGGTTGAGACGATTTGAAGACGAATAAAGCCACTTTGCTTACTGCCATTCACGCCCAAGCTGTGCAGATTTGCTCACTGGTTGGGCAGTTTTGGATCCAACTTTGAAGCTCCAAACTTCGTCGAATGGATCCCGCCTCATGGGTGAACCTCCCTAACACCTTCGCAAGTCTCGTAAGTGTGCTAGCACTTGTGTTTTGCAACAAAAACACACTCATTGCTCCCCTTCAAGCTCACGGCAGTGAGCTGTGTTGGAGAAGAGAAAACAGCCCTTTTGGGCGTGAGAAAGAGAGAAGAATGAAGGAGTTGTGTAATGGTTGAGTTGATAAGTGAATTACCAAAAAATTGCTTTATATATTTTCCAAAAATTACAAAGCATTTACCATTTAAAATATCAAATAAAATAAATGGTAATGGCTTTCTAAACCACCAACACTATTCCAACTGTTGATTTCTATTATTAGTCCCAAAGAAAGTATAAGCCAATGAAACACACGATTTATACATGCAAAGCTTGAAGCATGGCGGAATCATACTTACAAAGCTTGTGACGAAAAAGATGAAGAAAATCCTTGAGTCTTCAAGGAGGAAACTTTCGGCCAAGAACAAAAAGGGAGAGAAGCTTCAAGCCTTTTAGTATTCCAAGCTCCAAGGTTGTTTCCCTAACACCTCATTTGATCCTTCATTGTGCTAGCAAAAATGGAGAAGATGAAAAACAATTTTTCTTGCCAAATGAAGCTCGCGGCGTGAGCAAGAAGAAAAAGGGAGAGAAGGCTTTTTTGTATTCCTTATCAATTTCTCTTTCTAATTTTTTCTTAAAAACCGAGAGAGAGAGATATGTAATTATTACCAAAATATTTGGTAAATACCTTTTTCCAAAGGTCAAAAACGTTTTCCCTCCAAAAAGCCATTAAATGGCCTCACCCACTTACATCGTGAATAGTGACAATGTGTCACTCAATAAAGGTGACTTGTTACATCCATCAACTAGTCGTGTCAAGTGATGAGACTTCGCGATGTGATTTGCGGGTCCCACTCGTTTCAAAATATGAATGTGTCCGCAAACACTTTCGGGCTCAGTTTCGCTAATTCCGAATTAACGAATTTCCGTCGCGACGTAAATTAAATAATTATGCCTAGCGAAATTACTATCCACATCGCTAACGAATTAATTCTAAATTAATTCGTTTGCCCGAATTAAAATCCGATTTTAATTCCGCGTCGAAATCTAATTTCGTTTAATATATCGAATATATTATTTTATCGATTAATTCCAATTAATCGTTCTCTCTCTCTCCTAATTAGGCATTTTATCCAAGATAAAGTTTCTCCGCAATTAATCCAAGATTAATAAAGTCCGAATCAAACATCATAGGTGAATCTTCAGGAAGCGACCCAAGAGATCTCCGGATATGTTGGCAGTAAATACGGTCGTCGGATAATCCGAACACGTACGTACCTCGTACTACATTTTTACCGATTTACAAGACAAGGTTGGCTTCTAGCAAAGCGCCATGCCTACCCAATTCTCCAGAAATATTCTTATTGGAATATTAGATCTTTATCAAGCGTAGTATACCGTAGTATCGCATACATCGATCCAGTATCGAACGATCACATGTTAGGCCTGGGGCTGGAAATGTGTCTGCCCCGTACGAAACATATATCGGACATCAAACAACCAGTCTCTTTAAATCGGACAATCCTGACCTGGTCATATTGTCCCGACGGTTGCAACCTTTTATAGAGTACTAGTTCTGTATCCTGCGTGATCATCATCTCCATATGTCTGAAGTGATACTTCCATCTTGACATCACATCCAGTACACTACGATTATCGATAAACCCAGAAGAGGTGTACACAGAACCGGTTAAAGCCCCGAACCACCAAAACCAAAGTTTACCGATTGTCGTAAGTACTAGCGATGCAAGTCTCAGGTTAAGACCATATACACCTACCCTGATGCGGCCTCCCATAGACACGCAGACATACTACCAATGGGATTCCGCGGGGTCTATCCAGAGCGAAGCTGTTTTCCGTACCATCGGTAAAACACAACCTCCTATCGCACTTGCATAAGTATCCAATACTTAAATATATGAGAACTATGCCGTTGTGCCATCACAACGTGCAGAAGTGCAATACTAGTCTATTCCGCATTATCGATGTCCGATCTCGATAATACTCCGACTAGGGATATTTAATGATTAAACCTTTTATATTGATATTGTCTCATATCATCTCAATACGGAACTAATCATATGGACTTTTGCCATTAATATATCAAAGTAAATAATTTACAAAACGACAAAAGGCAATTTCATTATCACATAGTTAATTTTGTACAATAATACAATATCATTTACAAAACAGTGACGCTATGGGTCATAATGTCTAACAATCTCCCACTTGGCCTATAGCCAGTCACTCAAGCATCTAATACCTGAACTATGTATATGTCGTTCAAACACATGCTGAAGAACAGCTTTCGTCAGCGGATCTGCAATGTTGTCATCCGATGCGACCTTCTCGACTTTTACATCGCCACGATGTATAATCTAATACCTGAACTATGTACATGGAATCCATCTCGGACTTCATGGCTTCTTGCCATAAAGCGGAATCAATATTCTGTATTGCTTCCTCATACGTAGCCGGTTCATTATCCTCAATAAGATTAATATCTACATGAGGCGAGATCAGGAACCCATACCTCTCAGGTACTGTCCTGACTCTCTCCGACCTACCGCGGTCCTTGTGTATATGAAGATTGTGGTACAGACTCATCCCGGATGGTCAGTTTATGTTCCGTCGTTGATTCATTGCCAGGAACAGTATCACTACGATTTTCATCGAGCTCCACTTTCCTCCCACTTACCACTGCATCTAGGAATTCCTTCTCAAGGAAAAATGCATGTAGAGCAACAAATACTTTGTTCTCTTGTGGGTGATAGAAGTAATATCCTTTGGTTTCCCTAGGATATCCCACGAAAAGGCATTTATCTGATTTGGGTTCTAGTTTGGTACCTTCCAAACGTTTAACATATGCCCAGCATCCCCAAATCTTCAGGAAAGAGAAACCTGGTTTCCTCCCTGTCCATATCTCATATGGAGTCTGTTCAACAGACTTTGACGGAACCTTATTCAAAATAAGTACTGCACTGTTTAATGCGTATCCCCAGAAGGATATTGGTAGCTCAGTGCGACTCATCATCGACCTTACCATGTCTAACAAGGTACGGTTTCTCCGTTCAGACACACCGTTTAATTACGGTGTTCCAGGAGGAGTCCACTGTGAAAGAATACCATATTCTTTCAAGTAATCTTGAAACTCATAACTTAAGTATTCGCCACCACGGTCCGACCGCAATATCTTAATACTCTTTCCTGTTTTTTTTTCTACTTCGTGTCGAAACTCTTTGAATTTCTCAAAAGTTTCCGACTTGTGTCTCATTAGATACACATAACCATAACGAGATGAATCATCCGTAAAGGTTACGAAGTAATGATATCCACCTCTAGCCTGGCTAGACATGGGCCCACATACGTCGCTATGAACGAGGGCTAACAGTTCTATGGCACGTTCACCTTTACCACTAAAAGGTGATTTAGGCATTTTGCCTAAAAGACAAGATTCGCAGACATCATATGAATTAGGATCAAATCCGTCCAAGTACCCACTCTTCGAAAGTGTGGATATGCGAGTCTTGTTAATGTGTCCTAGACGACAATGCCACATGTAAGCTTCATCTTTTAGATTACTCCTTTTGAGCCTTTTGTTTGTTATTTTATGTTTAGGAGATTCATTTATATTTAAAATATAAAGGCCATTATTTGCAACGGCAGTGCAAATTTCTGCATCATCTTTATATAAATAACACCCAGTGTTTCTAAATACAAAATTGTACCCATGCTGGGTTAACAAAGATACAGATATGATATTCCTAGTCAAACTAGGTATATAATAACAGTTCAAAAGTTTAAGTAAATGCCCCGAGGGCAATTCCAAAACAAAAGTCCCTACAGCCAAAACAGCAACTGGAGTTCCGTTTCCGACTCGTAGATCAACCTCCCCTAAAGCCAGCATCCTGCTATTCTGCAGATCCTGCAAATCAGTACAAATATGAGCAGCACAACCAGAATCAAAAATCCAATTTTTAAAACTAGAAGTAGTCATATTTATCTCAATAACAAACATACCAGAGGCTAGTGCCTTGCCTGCCTTGATATCCTCCCTGTGTCCCTTGCCCATTCGGCAGTCACGTTTCTAGTGACCCTTCTTGCCGCAGTTGAGGCAGACATCTTGAGATTTGTTCCTTGGCTTCCCAGAAGCTTTTGTCAACTTGCCTTTACCCTTTTTCTTATGTTTCCTCTTCCTCACCCCTCCAGTTGTTTTGGGCCCAGCCCTTGGCCCATGAGAGGTCGATGCATAGTGCGCCTCGCGCTTGCCCCCTTTATGGAGTTCTTTTTCAGACTCCTTCAAGATGGATAACAGCTCTCCAAGAGAGTCATCCGTGTCCATCAACTTGTAGTTGATTATGATTTGTTTCCAAGAATCAGGAAGTGACTGTAAGATCAAATCTACGGTCAGCTCAGCCTCCAAGACTATTCCCATATTGGCCAACTCATCAATATCGGCGATCATTTGAGTCCCGTGGGCCTCAACTGATGCGCCTTCAGTCATTCGGGCGCGGAAGAGTTTCTTCACCAACTCGTACCTCTCCATCCGCTTGTTGGTGCGGTGGAGATCTCTCAGTCTAGCCATCATGTTATAAGGATCCAAGTCCCTATTCTGGCGACGAAAGTGCTGAGTCATCGAAGCTAACATAATAGCCTGAGCTGTGTCACAATCATCGCTGTGAGTTTTCCATAACTCCAGCTTAAGTGGGTCAGTGGGCTTAGGCGGGAGAGGTATCTGTATAGTGTACAGCATCCTCTCAGCCCCAAGGACTATCCTTAGGTTCATTTCCCAATCAGCGAAGTTTGTGCCCTTAAAGACATTGTCACCCATGATGATGTCTCGGACATTTCCCTTGCTTGCCATCTCAATTACGATAGTCCAACTATCTAGTTAACGATAAAATGGGTACAGTCAAACTGTTACATGAAAAATAACAATGTATTAGTCCAACTATTTTTAATAAATAGACGAAATAATTTTGAAAGACGCGTAAGGCTAAGTATCTGAACGAAATTGCAAATTCAATACTAGCCTCCCACTATTTTCATCAAGTCTCTAACCCTCTGTTGAGAACTCGGGAAATCCTATTTCCTAGTGGGCTAGGATCCCGTTAAATAACACACAACCTTGACTTTGGCCAACAAGCTGTATGCTATTTAACTAGGTAGATCTCAAAGATCAATTGGATCCCATCCAATTCCTAGATCCGGTTAGGTGGACATCCAAGTCCAAAACATACGTACATTACTTATGCCAATGTATCTAATACATTTTCCTAACCATATCCTCCGAATCATCTAGGCCTTGGCTTTGGCACAACAAACCTAATGATTCCAGTTAAGCGGGACCCATTGACAAGGAAAGTTTCGTAATCAATGTCGTTGGACAAGAAGTGATCTTGACTTTGGCCAACAAATCACAACTTGGACAAGACACAGATGTGGAACAAAACTCTCATGATTCAAGTACATCCTCAATTGACAAAGGTCTTGACTTTGGCCAACAAACCAATGCCAATTTTGGATCTTGAACAAGAATCATTCAACGGAAGGATAATCGCTTAATATAGATTGAGGGATTTTTGCGTAATTGGAAACCAATTTATTATCTTTGTTAGGTCTCATCATCATACACCCTTAAGCATACTTCTAAAACATCATAAAGCGCGTAAAGTAAATTAATAGTGATATACAGATGGATATATAAAACAACTTGTTCCTAGAACAAATCGCTCCCTTTCCTCTCCCCGCTAGCACTATTCTACTTCTACCCAATTACATAATACAACAAGAGAAACCTCATTTACATTGAGGGGAATTAGGTGAGAAGAGAATACAAAGAGATAAAAGAGATAAGGCTGGACACGCAGGTCCAATTTATAAATTCTAAATTTACAATAATTTCTAAAATTACCATTTCCCTTCTAATATCCATCCGATATATACACTATTCTTTCATCACATACATATATATTCAATCAAGACATGCTATACAACCAATCAAATCCAATTAATTAGTCTTTGTTTAAGTGATCATCCAATGTTCAAACAACGGTTTGATTTTGCGCGAGTCCAACTCGTTTGAGAATAAGTACATAAGGTACGAATTCACGAATTATATCGAACTACTCGTTAAATCCAATTTAAGTCGTATTCAATACTAATTCAATTTATTTAATTCCAAATTAAATGTTTACACTTTTAATGTGCTTTTAGAGACTTAGATTCTAAATCTAATCTAATTGGGTCTCCAAACCCAACTAACATCCAATGTTTGTTTAATTAAAGTCTGATGGGCTTTCAATTGATTTATTAAGGCTTGGGCTTTGGTCAATGTGGGTCAAACCCAATTACCAAGCCCAAATAAGGAATCACCCTTAAATGCCATAAAATCAATTTCAAGCCCATAAGGCCCAATTAAACATTAAAGCCCATTTTACTATATTTGGACTTAATGGAGTGATTTAAGCCCAAATTGGATCCAATCCTTTTGGCCCAAATCTACTTGGCCCAACCAAGCCCATTATGCCCAAATATAATAATACAAGCCCAATTTTACAATTAAGCCCATTAATTAAATTTTAATATTCCAAATTTTAAAATTCAATTAATTAAAGTGTAATTCATGATTAATTCATTAAACCAAATATTTCCAAAACACCAATTTAATTTATTAATCATCACTTGTTCAAAACACATGTCCAACATTTATTTGAACAAAAAATCAAGTCCTTTAACATGTCATATTGCATTCGGCCAAGAGGGATTTTTTGGTTCGATTTGTTTTTCAATCCGATTGAATCACTAATCTACATCCCGTATATGTTTTAAGTCATCTAATGAACTTGTACACAAAAAATTCCAATCCAGTGCAAGGACCTCCATATTCGGCCAAAGCAACAATTTTGGGGAAAAATCATCCAATGCATTTTTCTCAAAATTGATCATGTATAACATCATATTACATACATATAAGCATACTTAATCATCAAATTTCACAAGAACATGCTTCAATCAATTTTACCCAAAACTACATATTCGGCCAAAGCAACAATTTTGGGGAAAAATCATCCAATGCATTTTTCTCAAAATTGATCATGTATAACATTATATTACATACATATAAGCATACTTAATCATCAAATTTCACAAGAACATGCTTCAATCAATTTTACCCAAAATAACCCTAATGTATTTCATGCTTAAACATGGCTCCATGATACCATTGTTGATTTCTATTATTAGTCCCAAAGAAAGTATAAGCCAATGAAACACACGATTTATACATGCAAAGCTTGAAGCATGGCGGAATCATACTTACAAAGCTTGTGACGAAAAAGATGAAGAAAATCCTTGAGTCTTCAAGGAGGAAACTTTCGGCCAAGAACAAAAAGGGAGAGAAGCTTCAAGCCTTTTAGTATTCCAAGCTCCAAGGTTGTTTCCCTAACACCTCATTTGATCCTTCATTGTGCTAGCAAAAATGGAGAAGATGAAAAACAATTTTTCTTGCCAAATGAAGCTCGCGGCGTGAGCAAGAAGAAAATGGAGAGAAGGCTTTTTTGTATTCCTTATCATTTTCTCTTTCTAATTTTTTCTTAAAAAACCGAGAGAGAGAGATATGTAATTATTACCAAAATATTTGGTAAATACCTTTTTCCAAAGGTCAAAAACGTTTTCCCTCCAAAAAGCCATTAAATGGCCTCACCCACTTACATCGTGAATAGTGACAATGTGTCACTCAATAAAGGTGACTTGTTACATCCATCAACTAGTCGTGTCAAGTGATGAGACTTCGCGATGTGATTTGCGGGTCCCACTCGTTTCAAAATACGAATGTGTCCGCAAACACTTTCGGGCTCGGTTTCGCTAATTCCGAATTAACGAATTTCTGTCGCGACGTAAATTAAATAATTATGCCTAGCGAAATTACTATTCACATCGCTAACGAATTAATTCTAAATTAATTCGTTTGCCCGAATTAAAATCCGATTTTAATTCCACGTCGAAATCTAATTTCGTTTAATATATCGAATATATTATTTTATCGATTAATTCCAAATTAATCGTTCTCTCTCCTAATTAGGCATTTTATCCAAGATA
Source organism: Zanthoxylum bungeanum (assembly GCA_019454045.1). NCBI lineage: Eukaryota > Viridiplantae > Streptophyta > Magnoliopsida > Sapindales > Rutaceae > Zanthoxylum > Zanthoxylum bungeanum. The sequence goes on from SKCR01051698.1 coordinate 55,468, forward strand.
AAGTTTCTCCGCAATTAATCCAAGATTAATAAAGTCCGAATCAAACATCATAGGTGAATCTTCAGGAAGCGACCCAAGAGATCTCCGGATATGTTGGCAGTAAATACGGTCGTCGGATAATCCGAACACGTACGTACCTCGTACTACATTTTTACCGATTTACAAGACAAGGTTGGCTTCTAGCAAAGCGCAATGCCTACCCAATTCTCCAGAAATATTCTTATTGGAATATTAGATCTTTATCAAGCGTAGTATACCGTAGTATCGCGTACATCGATCCAGTATCGGACGATCACATGTTAGGCCTGGGGCTGGAATGTGTCTGCCCCGTACGAAACATATATCGGACATCAAACAACTAGTCTCTTTAAATCGGACAATCCTGACCTGGTCATATTGTCCCGACGGTTGCAACCTTTTATAGAGTACTAGTTCTGTATCCTGCGTGATCATCATCTCCATATGTCTGAAGTGATACTTCCATCTTGACATCACATCCAGTACACTACGATTCTCGATAAACCCAGAAGAGGTGTACACAGAACCGGTTAAAGCCCCGAACCACAAAACCAAAGTTTACCGATTGTCGTAAGTACTAGCGATGCAAGTCTCAGGTTAAGACCATATACACCTACCCTGATGCGGCCTCCCATAGACACGCAGACATACTACCAACGGGATTCCGCAGGGTCTATCCAGAGCGAAGCTGTTTTCCGTATCATCGGTAAAACACAACCTCCTATCGCACTTGCATAAGTATCCAATACTTAAATATATGAGAACTATGCCGTTGTGCCATCACAACATGCATAAGTGAAATACTAGTCTATTCCGCATTATCGATGTCCGATCTCGATAATACTCCGACTAGGGATATTTAATGATTAAACCTTTTATATTGATACTGTCTCATATCATCTCAATACGGAACTAATCATATGGACTTTTGCCATTAATATATCAAAGTAAATAATTTACAAAACGGCAAAAGGCAATTTCATTATCACATAGTTAATTTTGTACAATAATACAATATCATTTACAAACACAGTGACGCTATGGGTCATAATGTCTAACACCAACAACTTACATCAACTATTCATTGTCACTTTAATAAAGTGATGTAAGTCTTTCAATCAATCAATCACATCAATCAATCACATCACTCAAAGTGACATTTGATTTGACGCTTGATGTGACGAATGATTTGACGCTTGATGTGACTTGCGTCGCCGCACTCGAATTCGAAATACGAATGCGCTCGCAATCACACTCGGGCTCGGGTTCACTAATTCTCAATTAGCGAATTTTCCGTCGCGTCGTAATTAAATGATTACGCCTAGCGAATTCACTATTTACGTCGCTAACGAATTAATTCTAAATTAATTCGTTCGCCCGAATTAAAATCTAATTTTAATTCCGCGTCGAAATCCAATTTCGTTTAATATATCGAATATATTAATTTACCGATTAATTCCAAATTAATCATTCTCTCTCTTTAGACGATATTTTATCCCAGATAAAATATCTCCGTAATTAATCCTAGATTAATTTTCTCTCTCTTCTATATATAATCCCAGATTATTAATGAGTGCGAGTTATGCGTCATCGGTGCATTATCGGGAAGCGACCCAGAGATCCCCGGATACGTTGGAAGTAAATACGGTCGTCGGAGTATCCGAATCACGTACGTACCAAGTACTACGTTCTACCGATTTACGAGACAAGATCGGCTTCTAGCAAAGCACGAAGTCTACCCAATTCTCCGGTCATATTCATCTAAGAATATTTAAGATCTATATCAAGCGTAGTATACCAAGTATCGTGTATATCGGCCCAGTATCGGATAGTCACGTGCTAGGGCTGGGGCTGGATAAGTGTCTGCCCCGTCCGAAGCACATGTCGGATGTCTGGTAACTAGTATCTATAATCGGATATACATGACCTTGTCATAATATCCCGATGGCCGGCCAGCACTTAAGAGCACTAATACCGTATCCTGCGTGACATCATCTCCACTATGACTGGAGTGATACTTCCGTCTTGACATCACACCCAATACTCTACGATTCTCAATATACCCAGCATTGGCGTACACAGAACCGGTTAGAGTCCTGGACGACCTCAACTAAAGCATATTGATTGTCGTAAGCATTAGCGGCGCAAGTCTCAGGTTAAGACCATACACACCTACCCTGATGTCGGACTCCCATAGACACATAGTCATAATACCAATGGGATTCCGATGGGTCTATCTAGAGCGAAGCTGTTTCCCGTACCATCGGTGAAACACAACCTCCTATCGCACTTGCATAAGTATCCAATACTTATATATATGAGAACTATGCCGTTGTGCCCTCACAACGCGCACAAGTGCAATACTAGCCTATTCCGCATTATCGATGTCCAGTCTCGATAATACTCCGACTAGGGATATTTAATGATTAATCCTTCATGCACTGATACTGTCTCATATCATTCTCAATCCAGGAACTAATCATATGGACCTCTCTTCATTTATATATCTAAGGTGATCTAATCACAAATGATGAGAGTGCAATTTCCTTGTCACATAGTTAATTTGTACAACAACACTATGATCTGTACAAATAGTGACGCTATGGGTCATATTATCCAACAATCTCCCACTTGGCACATAGCCAGTCACTCAAGTGTCGAACACCCGAACTATGTACGGTTTGCTCAAATTGCTGAGGAAAGGTTTTCGTCAGCGGATTTGTATGATTATCGTCTGACGCGATTGATACGATCATCATATCGCCACGATGTATGATCCGAACGAATTAGATGAATATAGAAGTATATATCTGGATCGTCGATGAGACCTTTAATTCTTTAGCCTTATGCTGACGCCTAGCTCAGCTGCTAACAGAACTATATCTAATCTAATTAGATTTATTATCGACCCAAATGGCTTCTATTGCTGCCTCAGCCGCAGCAATAATCGGCATTTGTTGTTTATTCGGCAACAGTATCTTGCTCGGAAGATTTCCAGCTCACTGTCCCGTTATTTAAACTTTATAGTACCGCAGTATTTAACTGTTTGGAAACTTGCAGTAGTGATCCCAGTCACTTCAAGTTCTCCTTCTCCATAGAAATTCCCCTATGGCATTGGCTATCCCATTTCAGAATCACCGAGCATAGCACAGGGAAAGCTGTGAGGCATTTGTGGCGTTTGTGGGCATGGGGTTTTGCTTAGCATGAGGAAAATCTCCTTATGGCGTTGGTTGACGGTCCATAGATCAGTTCGACGTGACGTTTGGATTGTGAGGTTCAAAATTATTATTTTGAGAAACGTAGGGCAGGACGTTGCCTTTGTTACCTTGATATTTTTGGGTCGGTACGAAGTGTGTGATAAGTCACCCCCGTTACACATGTCATTTTTGTTTTGATTTTATGCAACATGGTATGGGACGCCATTACCAATGTTTGTGGATGGTCAGAGGTTGAAAATCTTCGCTCTAGGTCTCTTTTGATTGTGAATATAATGGCCCGTGGCTGCATTTATTCCGCCGAGACCATTTTATTGAATGACTCAAAGAGGGATCATTCCCGTGTGGCCAAGTGATTATAAGGGCTTGGGGCTGCATTCATTATGCCGAGGCCATGTTTTTGAATGGCACAAAGAGGGATCATTCCATTGTGGACAAGTGATTATAATGGCTCGGAGTTGCATTTGTTCCATTGAGGTAATGTTATTGAATGACACAAGGATGAATCATTCTCTTGTGGCCAGATTTGTATTGGCTCAGAGTCGGGTATGTCCCACCGAGGCCTTATCATGTTCGTTGTCATGAGGTTGGAGTTTCTCCCCCATGGACTTATTTAAGTGGCACCATGAGGGCTCATTCCATTGTGTCCATATTTATATTGGCTCGACGTCGGGTATGTCTCATCGAGGCATTGTTATGTTCTTTGACATGGGGTCAGAGTTTCTCTCCCATGTCCTTCTTTGAATGACACAATGAGGGATCATTCCTTTTTGGCCAGATCCGTATTGACTAGGGTTCGGGTATGTCCCACCGAGGCCTTATTATGTTCGTTGGCATGAGGTCAGAGTTTCTCCATCATGGCCTTCTTTGAGTGGCACAAGAAGGGATTATTCCCATGTGGCCATATTTGTACTGGCTCGGGGTCAAGTATGTCCCACCGATGTTCAGTTATGTTCATTGGCATGAGGTCGGAGTTTCTACCTCATGGCCTTATTCGAGTGGCACAAAGAGAGATTATTCCATTATGGCCAGATTTGTATTGACTCGGGGTCGGATATGTCTCACCGAGGCCTTGTTATGTTCGTTGGCATGGGGTCAGAGTTTCTCCCCATGGTATTATTTGAATGGCCTAATGAGAGATCATTCATTTTATCTAGATTTGTATTGGCTCGGGGTTAGGTATAACCCACCGAGACATTATTTTGTTCATTGGCATGAGGTCAGATGACGCGGAACTCACTTGTAGGATTAGGCCAAGAAAACCCCTCGCAACAGACAGAACCCCAAGAACCGCGAATTTGATTTTGTAGGAACAAAACCCTTCTAAGGCCACAAAGAAGACCCACAAAGAACTTGTCTTTGAGAACCCTTAAGATGATTCCTTGAAGTGTTCTGCTAGCACGGAGACGCCACTAAGGTTGCCACGCCTTAGATAAGTCGATTGCATGAGATAAGATGAATCCCTTCCTTAAGCAATTTAGGCAATAGCCAAGACTTCAAAATGAAGATGAAATTCGAAATTTGGTGATTTTTTTCATTAAGAAAGAAATTTTACAATATATAGTACAATGTAGGAAACCCTAATAGGTGCGAAAAATACCAAAATACCCTAACTTACTAACTAATGGCTATTTAAAGGCTATGCCCTTAATAGTCATTTAACAACCTAGACAACTTTCCAAGAAAGTCAAAAGTAATAGAAACTTAATCAAAAACTTTGCCAAGAAATTCAATAAAGGAAAAACAACAAAATCACAAAAATCCAATAAAGGTGCCCAGTAGTCAACAAATGTGACAATTATTTCCAAAATGTCTAAAGTTGTCTCCTTGCACCAAAAGCTCCTAAATTTCGTGGCCTTCATGTAACAAGGCCCAAATTATGTGTCTCGAGCCCATTAAGTCTTGTCTTGGCCAAATTTTTGGTGTCGGACTTGATTCGGCTAGATTCGTCAAAACTGCTTCTATATTGGGCTTGCATCATTCTCATCTATTTCAATCCGGTTCTTTAGGTTTGAAAGTTGTCTTGGACTTGAAGATTGAATACAAATTAACCCACAATAAGTCCAATTGAACTCTGTCATCGAGGACCCTCTGGTGGGTACCCTAGATCATATCATCAGAGTTTCTCCCCCATAACCTTCTTTGTGGCACAAGAAGGAATCATTCCCTTATGGCCAGATTTGTATTGGCTTCGGGTCAGATATGTCTCACCGAGACCTTGTTATGTTCGTTAGCATAGGGTCAGAGTTTCTCCATATGGTCTTCTCTCAATGATATAAGAGATCATTCCCTTGTGGCCAGATTTATATTGGCTTGGGGTCGAGTATAACGCATTGAAGCCTTGTTATGTTCATTGGCATGAGGTCAGAGTTTCTCCCTCTTTGAGTGGCGCAATGAGGAATCATTCCCTTGTGGCTAGATTTGTTATTGCCTCGGGGTCAGGTATGCCCCACTGAGGCCCTGTTATATTTGTTGACATGGGGTTGGAGTTTCTCCCATATGGCCTTATTCGAATGACATAAAGAGGGATCATTCTCTTATGTCAAGGTTTGATATTGGTTCGCGGTTGGATTCGTTTCGTCGAGGCCTTATTGTGTTGCATGAAGTCGAGGTTGGATTCATTTCCTTTGCCGCAAGGAACACTAGTTTTCCTCATAGGGCCCTCCTTAGGAGCTTCTTCAGATGTCTCCCTCCGACCTGATAGAAGCATCATTTTTGGGGGCCGAGGGGGTGTTGTCGATACTTGTGGTGTTTGGGTAGATGTTTGATTTTGTTGGGGTGGTGTATTAGCGGTTTGAGTCGGTGAAACAGGGGTCGGCATCATGGCTTTATGTTTTTGTGATGAGAGAAGTGGTATGGTTAGTCGAGTGCGGGTCCCACTCGGGCTGCCTTGGGCTCTGCGTTTAGCTACCCGGGCTATCTCCAAAGGGCTGAGTCTTTTTCCAGACATTCATTCATTAACAAGAAGTACTAGGTTAAAAGCAATAAAATAATGCTTGATCGAGTAGTATGCAAAGTGAAAACAGTGAACAACAACATAAAGGAGTACGAAGAAGATGGGCAATCAGTTAGAAATTACCAGGCTATTTTCTCACCAGAGGAGGGGTACTCGGGATGAGACCCGTCAGCAAGAGATAAAGTGTTGAGGAGGTCTTTGTAATGGTCAGTAAACTAAAATGTCAGTTTCACTCTTGCCCGAACCTCACGACGAACTTTGGGGGGATCGCCCTAGTAAGCTACAAGTGGTTCAAGATCGTTAGTAAAAAATTGAGAATTATAAAGGGAATGAGAAAAAAGATGAAAATTGGTCTTACCTTCTACATTGAAGACGTTCAGCACTGTGATGTCCTCATCTGAGAGGACCCAACTGTTTCCCCATGGCCCTCTGAAATAGAACCATTTGTCCTTGAAATTTTTATTGGTGGTCGGGAGGTTGGAGAATATATGCGGGGCCCCGGCGTACGTAGAGTGGTAGTACCAATCTTTATATTCCTTGGGATTGGCATTCATTCGATATAACCTCTTCAGCTCTGGGACCGATGGTTCCCATAGTCCAGCCTAGTTCCATATCACTTAGAGCCCGACCAACACTCTTCATCCATTCAAGTTAAGTTTGTTAGAGTTGGTGCTTGGAGTGCCAATCCAAATTGTATATTTTATTATTTATTAATAAAATAACTATATTTTCATTTCGTATCTTATTAATGGTATTATCATTATGCGTATTAGATTGATGTATAGATATGCTAAGAATGACATCGACCTTAGAATAGTCTTATAGTAATACTGGACACTAGGTGGTCTGACATAGGAATAAGTATTACTATTGTAAACTATTATTAAAGTAAATATTCCTAGTCGTTGGTTTTAGAATACGGTCGAATTCCTATAACCTAGAAGACTATCATATGTCGTATATTGGAATTGGAGTTCCAATGGTTTAACCCGATGTACCATGGGCTTTGGAAACTCATATAGACATGGGCGCCTTTGGAAACTTGACGGTGTATTCTATGTTTTCTAAGCACAACTCGGATAACTTACGACAGAAGGATTGTTAAACATATTTGGTGACCTCGACTTGTATAGTTCAGAAAGGTCATTCGTGTTCTTCACAAATTCAGAGGTGGTCGAATTGTGTATATATTAGCTAGGCTTATACGAAGAACGTGTCTGAGCTTAGAGAGTCTTAATATGAAGTGTACTCGTTGAGTACTTGGGTAGCCGATTAATTTTGATAAAAGATAATATTCGATATTATAATTATCAACCAAGATAATCAAGTGTTATTAGATAACATTGATTATTTACTTTGACCTAATTGGATTAATTCAATAATTACATAAGGGCTTAATTGTAAAATCATAATTGTCTCTACAATTTGAGGATATTATGGTAATTGCAAGTTTGTAATAATATGTGGTTTTGGCTTGAATTAATTGTATTAAATCAAAGTGGCAAACGTTGAACTAATTCATTTCTTAATCCTTATCTTGATTTAATTAGATTAAATCAAAGTAGTAGACAATGAAGATTAGTCACACCTAATTATACATATTTGGACAAATTAGATTAAGCGCACATAAAAGTTGATTACAACTTTTATTAATTAAAAATTACCTAAGTTTTGCTATAATAGCAAGCTTTAGGAATGTTTTAATTAATAATTGAAAAAGCTTAAGAAAACTAATTATAAGCAAGAATTAGAGAAATTAGCCTAAGTTAGAGAAGTATTTAGAAAAGCTTTGTAAGGTCTCTACAACATTTCATCTAGGAGAAATCAAGATTGGATCTTAGGGTGAAGCTTGTTAGCATTGGAATCAAGATTGGATCTTGGAGTCAAACTTGCTAATCCTTGGAAGTTCTCCAAACATTTCAATAAGGAGAAGTAGATTAGATCTTTGAATCAATCTTGATAGGTAAGTTTGATATTCTCCAAAAGCTATATTTTTCATTAATGAGACATATAATGTTGAATTATATATTAAATACATAATGTTGAAATTAAGCTAATAAATTGTGTTAGGATGCTTTGGAAGTATAAACACAATATGCTTGTAATTGGGTCAAAATATTTATGTTAGACATAAACACAAAATTAGAGTTTGGAACTCTAGATTAAAGCTTAGAGCTATGGCTACCATTCTAGAATCACTTGACCACATTTGGGTGACCTAGAATTGTTCACGAGACATTTCTTATTGGGATTGTAATTTGGTTTGTGTATTGGATTCAAAATTTACGCAAGTGTGTATTTAGAATAAATTTAATATTTTTTAAAAGTATTTGATATTTTGAAAAACTTGAATTTTGTTCTATAACATGTGTTGATGTTAGTTTTGATGTTAAAAATTAATTTTGGTTATTTTTGAAGTGTTTAGGGAAGACCGGAAGAAATTATGGTAATATACCCTAATTCCTTCAGCTCTCTAGAAAGAGAGCTGGAGGAATTGAAATGAAAAGAATTAAAAAAAAATATGAAGAGAGTTGGGCGCTACAGTGCCCGCGCGCACTGTAGCGTGCACTATAGCTCGTACAGTGCGCACGTGCACTGTAGCGTGAGCGGTTGCTGAATTTTATTTTTCCCCGTTTTTGAGTTTCCTGACTCCGATTCAGCCTCAGATTTTTCCTATACACTCGTAATGGAATATAGTATTTCATTAAATTATTTAAAATTACACTCATGCTTGATATCCATAGGTTAGACCCATTTTTGCTGTGTGGGGCACCGATCTGACCCTAGGGGTTCCACATCCGCCCCAACAGAATGGTATCAATTGCAAGGCTTAACCACACAAAACATGTTGCATGTTAGACATATATTTGAATATATGCCTCTGTATTTTAATTTAATTATGCATAAGACATATTGGATATGAAAAAGCATATTTTAAATTAAATTTTTGACCTAATTAAATTAGAAACTGGATTGTTATAAATCTTCCATGATTAGGTGATTATTTTATTTTAAGTAATAATATTAGTAATGTTGGAGCATTATTGGATGGTCCGTCTTGTCAATACGGAGATGAATGAGTTCTTACTACTTATATCCAATATCGTCATTAGTGTGAGGGTATAAGTGCTCGAAACTTAGGTTGTTCTAGTAAAACATTAGATGTAGTGTGATGGGTTAACGTAGTCACCCAATATCGTCATTAGTGTGAGGGTGTACATACGAAACTCATTAGTACACATTGACAAGTATACACCTAGAGCATATCTTAATCCAATATCGTCATTAGTGTGAGGATAAGAAACAGTTCAGGACCAAACTAGGAGTCACATGAAGTGATTGACCTTAGAGATCTACCTAATGAGTTTATAAATGCCAATATCGTCATTAGTGTTAGGCTGGAGTAAATGTCATGGGATCCACTTCCCGCTATGAAATTTTGATAGTTAAATTTTTATTTTTTTGTTAAGGGAGATTACGGAAGTAGTGGAAGGGTACTCATAGATTTAAAATTCCATAATCAATTAGTGTTATTATTTTGAAATGAAAACTGTTCCGCTACTATTTAAAATATTGTCTTGTAGATGGCTGCCGCTAATCCATTGATGAAACTTTTTGATACCAATAAACTAAAAAGAGCCGAGAACTATTTCGAATGGGAAATGAACATACTCTTTGTCTTGGAATTTGAAAAGTTGACTTATGTCACATTCAATCCCTTGCCTGTTGAAATCGATCCTGACTCCACTCCATAAGAGCGAGAAACTTTTAATAGATGGAAAAATGATAACCTTAAGGTGAAATCCTATATTTTGGGATCGATGGTTCCAGATTTGCTGAGACAGCACATTGAAGTACCAGATGCTTGCAGCATCATGCGAACACTGAAGGAGTTGTTCGAGGCAAATCAAGAGGTCAAACTTTATCGAAAGTCGAAGGAATTGTGCTGTGTTGAACTCAAGGATGGAGGAGCTGTCAGCATTCATATTTTGAACATGATCGACGAGATTCAATACCTGGAACGACGGGGCATTATGATTGATGAACGGCTGGGCCGTAATTTGATTTTGTCTTCTTTGATTGGTTCTTACGTTGGCTTTGTATTAAACTTCTATATGCACTAAATGCAAGCTAGCTATGAAGAACTTTATAACATGTTACGCACGGCGGAGCATGATTTGAGGAAAGACAACCCCACATTGTACCTCTATGGTGGAACTGGCTCTTCAAAGACTTATGGGAAGTCAAAGAAAATAAATATATGGAAGAAGAATATTGCAAAGAATAACTCCAAGAAGCGCAAAGGCGTAAAATCATAAATAGCTCGTGATCAATGTCAACATTACAAGAAGTCTGGACACTGGAAGAATGAATGTCCAGAGCTGAAAGGAAAAGCAGGACCCTCTGGTACACTTTGTATTTTTCCAATTATTAACATCTCATTAGCCTTAGATGCAAATAGTGGATGAGTGTTAGACACTGGTAGTCCTACTCATATTTTCAACTCCCTGCAGGTAATGAGGGTAAAAAGAAGGCTGAATAAAGGGGAGATCTAGCTTAGAGTTGGCAATGACGAGACATTGGATATTAAAGCATATGAACTGTTGTTTTAGATCTTCCCAATGGTTGTAAATTATATTTACAAGACTGTTATTATGTTCCCTCACTTATCATATAAATAATATCACTGCCAGTATTATATAAAGAGAGATATAAAATAAACATTAAGGATGAAACTTTATGTTTGTATGATAAAGATAATTTATTGAAATGTGAATGTTCTTTATCAAATGGTCATTATGTTTTGGAAACATTTAGAAATGTATGAATTAAATAATACTGAATTATGACATATGAGATTGGACCACATAGGTGTTAGACATCTATCCAAATTGGTAAATGATGGTTTGATTGAAAATCTTACCTTAGATCCTTATCCGATTTATGAGTCATATATCCAAGGAAAGATGACAAAAGCCTCATTTCTTGGTGTTGGACACCGTGCTAGAGATTTATTGGAATTAATACACAACGATGTGTGTGGTCCATTAAATCATGCCGCTCATGATGGTTCAACATAATTCGTGACTGTCACGGATGATAAGTCTAGATATGGATATGTTTATCTGATGAAACTTAAGTCGGAAATATTTGACAAGTTTAAAATATTCTGAAACAAAGTAGAAAAAAAAAACGGTGAATACATGAGTGAAGAATTCTAAAATTATTTAAGAGAATGGAATTCTTACCCAATATAGCCCACTAGGAACACCTCAACACAATGGTGTGACTGAGCGAAGAAATCGTACTTTATTGGATATGGTGCGATCCATGATGAGCTATACAGATCTTATTTATTACCTTTGGGGTTATGCTTTACTTACTGTTGGCCACATACTTAATAGAGTTCCATCGAAAACTATTTCTACGACCCCCTCTCAGATATGGTTCGGTAGAAATCCAAGTCTTAGGCATTTAAAGATTTGGGGTTGTCCTGCATTCGTTAGAGTTACGCAGTGGGATAAACTAGCACCCATGGGGTATAAATGTAGGTTTGTTGGATATCCTGATAATTCCATGGGATATTTGTTGGACAGTTATGACCCATAGCATCACTATTTGTACAGATCATGGTGTTGTTGTAAAAATTAACTATGTGACAAAGGAAATTGCTCTTTTATCATTTGTAATTAGATTTCCAAGATGTATAAATGATAGAAGGTCCATATGATTAGTTCCGGATTGATAAGATATGAGACAGTATCAATCCACGAAGGTTTAATCATTAAATATCCATAGTCGTAGTATTATCGAGATTGGACATCGATAATGCGAAATAGACTAGTATTTCACTTGTGCGTGTTATGGGAGCATAACATCATAGTTCTCATATATTTGGGTATAGGATACTCATGCAAGTGTAATAGGAGGTTGTGTTTACCGATGGTACGGAAACAGCTTCGCTCTGGATAGACCCCGCGGAATTCCAATGGTAGTATGACTATGTGTCTATGGAAGTCCGAATCAGGGTAGGTGTATTTGGTCTTAACCTGAGACTTACACCGCTAATACTTGCGACAATCAATATACTTTGGTTTTGGTCGTCCAGGGCTTTAACAGGTTCTGTGTACGCCTCTTCTGGGTATATTAAGAATCGTAGTGTATTGGGTGTGATGTCGAGATGGAAGTATCACTCCAGTCATAGTGGAGATGATAATCACGTAGGATACGTAACTGGTTCTCTTATATGCTGCAGCTATCGGGATATTATGACTAGGTCATGTTTATCCGATTATAGAGACTAGTTACCAGAGATCCGATGACGTATGACTGGCACTTTAATTAATCTGGGATTAATTATATGAGAGAGAAAATTAATCTGGGATTAATTACAGAGATATTTTATCTAGGATAAAATATTATTTAAAAAGAGAGAACGATTAATTTGGAATTAATCGATAAAATAATATATTCGATATATTATATGAAATTGGATTTCGACGCAGAATTAAATTTAGAATTTAATTCGGGCAAACGAATTAATTTAGAATTAATTCGTTAGCGACGTGAATAGTGATTTTGCTAGGCATAATTATTTAATTACGTCGCAACGAAAAATTCGTTAATTTGGAATTAGCGAACCCGAGCCCGGGAATGTTTGCGGGCGCACTCGCTTTGCGAATTTAAGTGCGGCCCACAAGTCACATCTAGTGTCAAATCACTAATCAATCAAGTGATGGAAGTCACATCACTTTGAGTGAAGTGATGATTGTCATCATTGATTGATGTGAATAAGTGATGTGAGTGGTTGATAGCATTTAATGCCATTTTGGAGCCAAATTTTGTTGACCTTTTTGAAAGGCTTTTTACAAAATTTTGATATATGTTTTTAATTGATTTTAGAAATCATTTAAGTGTATTAGATACACAAATCTCAACAAACACACTCTCCTCTCTCTTTCCTTCTCATCTCTCACGGTCTTGGACCATTTTCTTATTCTAATTTTCTGCCAAAGCCGAGAATGGAGAAGAAGCATAAGGGTAATTTTGTGGCAAAATTTCCGGGGTGCTAGCACGCTTTAAGGGTCATCATAAGGTGATAGGGAACTAATTTCGTGAGCATGGAATACACAACCCAAAGCTTGGAGCTTGGAGGACACAATGGCCGAAAATGGAGGAGCAAAATGGAGCAGAAAGCCGAGAGCCACATGGATGAAAAACTTGAAGTTTTGTTGTTCCCATGTCGCCACAACCGATCGTTGTAAGTATGATTCCGCCATGCTTTTACGAGTATTCACACATATATGTTCATTGCTTGATTTGATCTTTGGGACCTAATAGAAACCCAACAATGGTATCAGAGCCATTTTGAGCATGAAACTTGATTAGGGTAAAATTGGGTAAATTGTGTTTGAGCATGTTTTGATGAAATTGATTGTTGGAATATGCTTATATTATGTTAACTTTGAGTTGTGCATAATCAATTTTGTGAAATATTGATTGGATCAATTTTTCCCCAATTGGAAGGCTTGGCCGAATCATAGTGATGCCCTGATGTCTTGGTATTTTTTGTGTTTTGATCATTGGATGAGTTGGAAAAAATTGGGTAATGTTGATTGTGGATTTAATTGGATTGAAACTGAATCAGACAAATAAAACCCTATGAATGCCGAGACTTTGATGCATGTAAATGATTGATTTTTGATTAAAATGTGTTGGACATGTTTTGATGATAATGAGCATAATTAATTGTACAAATTTGTGTTTTGGAAATGTTAATTTGGGTAATTAATTATGGCATACACTTTAGTTGATTAAGTTATGAAATTTGGAATTTGGTATTTAATTAATTGGGCCTATTTTGGAAATTGGGCTTAAAAAGTTGTAATTGAGCTTAATGGGCTTGGTTGTACCAAGTTAGGTTTAGGCTAAATTGGTTGGATCTAATTGGGCCCAATACCATATCCATAAAGTCCAATTATGACTTAATGTACCTTTAATTTTAATTGGGCATAATGGGCCAAAATTGGTTTCTTGGCAAATAAGGGTGATTCCTTAAATGGGCTTTGGTTTTTGGGTTTGACCCATATTAACCAAAAGTCCATGCCTTAGAAATTAATTAAAAGCCTATTGGACTTTAAATTAAATTAACATTGGATGTTAATCGGGCTTTCAGACCCGTAACGATTAGATTTAGAATCTAAGTCGTAAAGGTACATTAAAAGTGTAAATATTTAATTTGAATTAAATAAATGAATTAGTATTAAATACAAATTAAATTGGATTAATGTTGTAGTTTAATTTAATTTTAGAATTCGTACTTTGAGTACTTATTCGCAAAACGAGTCGGACTCGCACAAAATCAAATCGTTGTTTGAACATTGGATGGTCATTAATATTCAGATTAATTAATTGGATTAGATTGATTGATAACATGCTTGTGTGAATACATGGTTGCGATGTATGAATAATGTATATCAGATGGATATTAGATGGGTGAGGGCAATTTTGGAAATTGTTGTAATAAATTTAGAATTTATTAAATTGGACCTGCATGTCCAGCCTATTACGTCCTTACTCTTTGTATTTCTCTTCTCACATATTCCCCTCAATATTAATGAGGTTTCTTTAGAAGTGTTATGTAATCGGGTAGAAGTAATACTTGTGCTAGCGGGAGAGAGGAAAATGAGAGATTTGTTATAGGAACAATGTGTTAAATATCCATCCGCATATCATTATTATATTTATTTATATGCGCCTTATTATGTGTTTAGAATGCATGTTTAAGGGTGTATGATGATGAGACCTTAACAAAGATAATTAATTGGTTGCCAATTGCATGCGAAAAACCCTCAACTACATATTAAGCGTTTTTCCTTCCATTGAGTGATTCTTACTCAAGATCCAAGACTGGCATTGGTTTGTTGGCCAAAGTCAAGACCTTTGTCCGTCGAGGATGTGTTTGAATCATGAAGGCTTTGTTCCATATCGGTGTCTTGTCCAAGTTGTGATTTGTTGGCCAAAGTCAAGATCACTTCTTGTCAATCGACATTGATTACGAAGCTTTCCATGGTCAATGGGTTCCGCTTAACTGGGATCACTAAGTTTGTTGTGCCAAAGCCAAGGCTTAGTTGATTCAGAGGAAAAAGGTTAGGCAATATATTGGATATATTGGCATATATAAGATATATGTTTCGGACTTGGATGTCCACCTACTGGATCTAGGAATTGGATGAGATCCAATTGATCTTAAAGATCTACCTAGTTAATTATCATACAATTTGTTGGCCAAATTCAAGATTGTGCGTTAATTAACGGGATCCTAGCCCACTAGAAAACAAGGTTTCCCGAGTACTCAATAGAGGGTTAGATGCTCGCCGAAAAATAGTGGGAGGTAAATATTAAATTTGCAATATTCGTTTAGTTACTTGCCATACGCGCTCATTTCAAATATTTCGTCAAATAAATTAATATATTAGTTGGACTAATATTTAATGTTGTTTTAAATTAAACAGTTGGACTGTATTCAAACTATTTCATTTATAGTTGATTATATAATTGGATTATAGTAATCAATATATTTGAATTAACCATTTCAATTAAATAGTTGATTTTATAATTGGATTATAGTAATCAATATAATTGAATTTAACCTATTAAATTATAGTTAATTATATAGTTAGACTATAGTAATCATTATAATCAATAGTACCTAAAATCGTTGATTAAATAGTTGGACTATTAGAATCAAGATAATTGAAAGATTAGTGTTTAAAACATAATCCTGGGTGAAAATGTATTTAAACGACTTTAATTTTCAAATGGGAATAATACATCATGATAGTCCTGAAAACTCAGAAGTTACTTTATTTGATAAAATAACATCTTAGGCCTAAGCCTGGAGTTGAGCAAATAGTAGAACATGATATTTGGAATATTCATGTGATGATAACTTTAGTGCTTAATCCAATAAGCTTGCCAAATAGTCTCCTTAATTTCTTAATCAGAACTAAGCATTGGATCCTTATAGTATGATAATGAAATTGAAGGATCTTCATAGATCTATCTTTAGTTCTTAGAAGAATAAATTACAATAATAAACTCTTGGAGAGTTAATGGCTATGCTCAAGGAGACAAAGCCAGAATTTGCAATAAGGCAAGGAGCGCAAAGTGCATCTTACTTCGATATTCTAGAAGGCCAAGGCTTGGCCAAAGGCTTTTGGAGTGTGGAAAAAGGCAAAGGCAAAGTCATTATAATCTTCTGGGAAGACAAATGACATATCCCAAAATGTCTGCCTAAATTGTGGCAAACAGGGACACAGAAGCGTGACTGTCGTATGGACAATGCAGACATGAAGGAATTGAAGACGGTGCAAGGCTCCGACTTCAAATATGTTTGTCATAAAGATGTTCACTGCTAGTATTAAAATTGGATTTTAGATACTAAATGTGGTACATAAATATGTACTGATGTGCAGAATCTGCTGAGAGCAGGATGCTGACTTCAAGTTGAGATCTATCTACGAATTGGAAACGGGACGAGAGTCGCTGTTTTAACCGTAGAAACCTAAGTTTATGAACTACCATTGGGTGTGTACTTAAATTAGGAAACTGTTAGAATGCAACTAGTTTGACTAGAAACATTATCTCTATATCATGGTTTAATCCGTTGCGGATATACCTTTATATCCTATAACACTAAAATGTTTTATTATATAAAGATGATATTGAGATAAACACATTAAATGTGAATAACAATATTTATATTTTGAATATAAATAAATCTTGAACATATGACATGACAAACAAATAACTCAAACTGAGTTAATCAGTTGAGACTTATATGTGGCATTGTTGTCTGAGACACAATTAACAAGACTCGTATATCCACACTTTTGAAGAGTGGATATTAGGACGGGTTTGATTCTATTCAAATGATGTCTACGAATCTAGTTTATTGGGCAAAGTGCCTAAAGTACTTTTTACTTGGTAAAAGTGTAAATGCCATCGATCTGTTAGCCCTCGTTCATAGTGACGTAAGTGGGCCCATATCTAGCTAGGCTAGAGGTGGATATGAATATTTTGTGACCTTTACGGATATGACATCGCGTTATGGTTATGTGTTTCTCTTGAAACACGAATCGAAAACTTTTGATGAATTCAAAGAGTTTCGACACGAAGTTAACAAACAGATCGGCTAAAGTATTAAACACCACAGTTAGACCATGATGAAAATACTTAAGCAATAAGTTTCTCAAATACTTGAAAGAGTATAGTATTCTTTCAATGAACTCCTCCCGCAACACGTCATTTTGACGGTGTGTCCGAACAGAGAAACCGAATTTTGTTGGACATGATAAGGTTAATCATGAGTCGCTCTGAGCTACCATTTCCTTCAAGGAATACGCATTAATAGTGTAAAAACTTATTTTGAATAAGGTTCTATAAAAATCTGTTTGACAGATTTCATATTAGATATGAACAGGAAAGAAACCGGGTTTTCTCATTCCTGAAGATTTGGGAATGCTAGGCATATGTTTGGATGATACCAAACTAGAACCAAAATCGGATAAGTGCCTTAGTTGTAGGTTATCCTAGGGAAACTAAAGTATAGTACTTATACAACTCACTTGAGAACAATGTAATTATTGCTCGCCATGCGGTTTTCCTAAGAGGAATACCTATATGCAGTGGTAAGTGGGAGGAAAGTAAAACTCGATGAAAATCGGAGTAATACTATTAAAGGCACCGATTCCTTAATGGAACACAAATAGTTCATCAAGGATGAAACTATACCAATAATCTTCAAATACACAAGAACCGCGATAGTCGGAGAGAGTCAGAAAACAACCTGGGGTATGGGTTTCTAATCTCACCTCATAAAGATGTCAATCTTATTGAGGAATACGAACTGACTTCGTATGGGGAAGTGATACAAGGTATCGACTCCCTATTATGGCAAAGTGCCATGATGTCCAAAATGGATTCCATGTATACCAACCGAGTTTGGACACTGGTTGTTGTACCGGAAGGCATTGTGCCTATTGGCACTATATAAGTCTTCAAGGAAGACATACATGGAAGGCAACATACCAACTTACAAAGCTAGGCTTGTAGCGAAAAGGTATCGTTATCAACATTGTGTCGATTACGATGAAACCTTTTATCAGTTGCCATTGTTAAATCCATTTGGACAATGCTTGCTGATGTTGCATATTTCATTCATGAAATATGGCAGCTGAATGCCAAAACCGCTTTCCTTAACGGAAACCTTTTGGAGGATGTTTACAACATCCTGATGGTTTTGTCGTACCAAAACGAGCAAACAAGGTTTGCGAGTTAATTCGATCTATGGATGGATTGAAGCAAGCATTGCGTTCTTGGAATTATCGTTTTGATGTAATCATAATGATATATGATTTAATTCAAAACGAAAATGATTCTTGTGTATATAAGGAGGTTAGTGGGAGCGCACTGACAGTGAATGTCCCAAATAATGATGACATAATCATTTCTTGGAAATGATATTCCCATAATACAATCGGTGAAAGATTGGCTTTCATGAAAATTCTCCGTAGAATTCTTGGGAGAAACAACCTTTATTCTAGGAATAAAGATCTACTGGGATAAATTTAAATTGTTGATACTCTCCGAGAACTCGTACATTGAAAAAAGTACGTGACCTGGTGTCTCATACGCTTTGAGCATATGGAGTCACAATCAGGCCAATCCAAGTGATAGTCACTGGATTGAAGTGAAGAACATCCTTTAGTATCTTAGAGATCTAAGGATGCTGTCTTAAACTATGGAGAAAGAGACCTTGAAGTGACTGGGTTCACTGCAGCAAGTTTCCTAACCGAAAAAATGACTATAAGTCGTAATAACGGTACTATAAATTTGAATAACGGAACAGTGAGCTGGAAATTTTCCTAGCAAGATACTGTTACCGAATAAACAACAAAAGCGGAATATTGCTGCAGCTGAGGCAGCAAAAGGAGCCTTCTGGATTGATAATAATCCTAATCAGATTAGGAATAATTCTGTTAGGCTACAGCACAGGCTACAGCACAGGCTAAAGAATTAATGGTCTCATCACGATCCATATATATACTTCAATTATACATCTGATTTGTTCGGATCATACATCGTGGCGATGTGATGATCGAATAAATCGCATCAGATGATAATTATGCAAATCTGCTGACAAAAGCATTTTCTCAGTAGAAGTTTGAGCGAACCGTACACAGTTCGGGTGTAGGACACTTGAGTGATTGGCTGTAGGCCAAGTGAGAGATTGTTGGATAGTTATGACCCATAGCATCACTATTTGTACAGATCATGGTGTTGTTGTACAAATTAACTATGTGACAAAGGAAATTGCTCTTTTATCATTTGTAATTAGATTTCCAAGATGTATAATTGATAGAAGGTCCATATGAATAGTTTCGGATTGATAAGATATGAGACAGTATCAATCCACAAAGGTTTAATCATTAAATATCCCTATTCGTAGTATTATCGAGATTGGACATCGATAATGCAGAATAGACTAGTATTGCACTTGTGCATGTTATGGGAGCATAACAGCATAGTTCTCATATATTTGGGTATAGGATACTCATGCAAGTGTAATAGGAGGTTGTGTTTACCGATGGTACGGAAACAACTTCGTTCTGAATTGACCCCTCAGAATTCCATTGGTAGTATGACTATGTGTCTATGGAAGTCCGAATCAGGGTAGGTGTATTTGGTCTTAACCTGAGACTTACACCGCTAATACTTGCGACAATCAATATACTTTGGTTTTGGTCGTCCAGGGCTTTAACAGGTTCTGTGTACGCCTCTTCTGGGTATATTGAGAATCATAGTGTATTGGGTGTGATGTCGAGATAGAAGTATCACTCCAGTCATAGTGGAGATGATGGTCACGTAGGATACGGAACTGGTTCTCTTATATGCTGCAGCTATCGGGATATTATGACTAGGTCATGTTTATCCGATTATAGAGACTAGTTACCAGAGATCCGATATGTGCTTCGTACGGGGCAGACACATTTCCAGCCCCAGGCCTTGCACGTGACATCCGATACTGGTTCGAAATACGCAATACTACATATACTACGCCTGATATAGATCACATATTACAGTAAGAATATTTCTGGAGAATTTGGTAGGCATGATGCTTTGCTAGAAGCCAACCATGTCTTGTAAATCGGTAAAAACGTAGTACTAGGTACGTGTAGGCATTGCATTTTTACACATTAGCCCGATGATGAGTCTCGTATGGAGACACTACCTCTTTAGTTGTGAAAGCCGCGGGAAACGGACGTTGGAAGGGTAAAGTTGGAAATTAGCATTTTGTCAGATTTAACTCGCTTGTTTCGTTTCGGGTTCGCTTGTTGGACCTCTGTTTTAAAACACACCAAACCAATTAAAACACATCTCACAAATAAATAATTAAAATATTTAAAACACATCTCACAAATTAAATAATTAAAACCAATTAAAATTAAACTTAAATTAAATTAAATCACATTCACCAATTAAATTGAACTTGAAATTAAATTAAATTAAATTCCTAATTTAATAAATCACATTCCTAATTTAGTTAAATCACCTACCAATTTAAATAAAATCCCATGGATTCCTTGCCTAATTAAACTAAATCATATCCTTAACTAAAAAGAATAAATCAAATCACTTCCCTTAATTATAAGATTCTCCCTATCACATTTTAATTAAAAGATATCTCTCAATTAACACACAAATCCTATTCCTTCTCCAACAAGGTAAACCCTCTCCCTTGGCCTATAAAAATAACCCTTCTCCACACAATTCAAACCCTGACAGATTCACACAAAAATCACAAACAAAAAGAATAAACCCTAAGCTTTCACACAAACCCCTTGCCATAAATTCATATCTCCACTAGCCGCATATCACTGCCTCTTCACGCTAATTTCCCCTTGACTCTCACGCTAATAGCCCATATAGTCCACGCCAGCAGCCCCTGCCTCTTCTCGCTAATCACTCCTTCGCCCACACCTGTCCCCTTCACTCATAAGCCGCATATCATCCCACTACTTCACGCCTAGCAGGCCCTCCACCGATTGCTCACGTCCTCACAGCCTGCCATAAACCCTTCACGCCTAAATTCCCCTCACAGGTCTGCCCCCCCTAACTCAACTCCACTAACCGACTACAACTTGAACACCCATTCTCAGCAAACAACACTCATCAACCCTACATGGAACTCCACCGACGCAAAACAAATAACCCCTAATGACCCACGTACCTAGCCCAGCCCTCCACTCACGCTCGACCACATAAAGCCCCTCCACAAACACTCAGCAACGTCCCAGCATCATCACGTTAATAGCCACGCCACATACCCCTCGCTTCACGCCACATAAAGCCCACTCAACCCCTCACTGACCAGCCCCATTGCCGCACAGACCACCTAAAAACCACCCAAAACAGTCCTCGAATGAACCCAAAACTGCACCTAAAAACCACCCAAAACAGTCCCCGAATTAACCCAAAATAGTGACCAGAAAATACAACGAAACAACAGTGAAACGGAGTAAAACAACAAGCCCGAACGGCAAAACAGCGAGGAAAGACGTTGAGTTGGTGAACCGAAAGAGTTGCGGATCATTCACCCCCTTCCAACGGACGTGTAACGCCCTTTCTTGAGACGAAAAAAGAGGTTAGACCTGAGGGCACCCTATTATTTATTATCTTTCGTTTCTTTTATTTATTTTAAAATATTATCGCATGAGAGTCGATTGAGGCATGATGTGAATGTTGGATGAGCGGGGTATGTGTTCCCTTTTGTGGTATATCGGATGAAACCCGGACGTAATTCCGTAGCCGATTCCGAATGGACGGTATTGCGGTCTGCACTCGGGATACAACGCAATGTACTACTTAAGAGACACATATTTCGTCTCATCCAAACTTGTGTTTGAGCATGTTGTAGTTTGTAGGTTATTTATTTATTATTTAAAGCATGATTTAGCCTACTTTATTATTTATTGTCAAAACATGATAATGTTATTTTTATGCATGATATTTTATTTAGTTTATGGTTATGTTTAAATAGTTATTTGTTTATTTGGTTTAATGGTTCAATGTGCTCATTGTGTGATTCTATGTGTTTGCCGTTTAAAGACTTATTTTCAAGCATGCAAACTTAGATTAGGAGTTATTTTGATGAATGCATACTAGACGTAGATTACCCTTGAGCATGAATGTTGAAATAGATTCGGTTAGTTTATTGCACAAATCATATCATCACAAGTGACATAAGTAAGAGACCATTCCGAACCCAACGGTTTGAGGTCTTCCCTTACGAGGGGTGAGTGCAGCCTTAAATCTTTGTCCCGGTTCACACCGGGTGGCGACTCCATGTTATTTCGTACTCCCAACTAGGCCGCGAGCCTAGAAAAGCGTCGCCCAGGTTCTGTTGTCTACAGTCTGGCGACTCCACTGGGGATATTAGAGAATTGGCCTCGAAATCATGTCTTGTGATTTGTATGATTTGTGCTTTAGTTAACCGTGTTTACCGTGGGTTGAAAGGGGTGTAACCAAAGGAATTGTTAAGGCTAGGTAATGGTTCGATGTCTTCCTTCACTCACTACCTTTTTATAGGAAAAGCTGTGAAGACACCGAGATAATCATTACTTGTAGCTCGTTGTGACAAACTAGTTTGGAGGACTCGTTGTTTATTCCTGACACCAAGCGATAAGAGCCTAAGGGGCTTGGGTACTTAAGAGAGCCTCGCTCTACCCTCCCTCTGGGGAATCTACAACGGGAAATCCATTCGATAGTTAGTCACACACCATAACTCGTTGGCACGTACCGTAAGGTATAAAAAAGGTGCACTCATTTGGTCGCTCGAACCCTTGTGTGGGGAGTCCTAGTTGTGGGTAATCCTTCGTCAAACGAGAGCCTTTGTCCACACTCCCGTAAACCCACATGTGAACCATAGTTGTATGACCTATTGCGGCCACCCTTTATGCTTTTGATAACCCCATGCATATTATGTCTCATACATCCCATGCATCTCATGCATACATGCATCATGTTAAATCTCGTGTCTTAAAAGCCATCATAGATATCCGTTGGGTTAGAAAAAAGAAAGACTTGTCAAATGAAGAGTTTAGCAAACATTGACATCGGGAAAAAGGAAATCGAGAAACAGAGAACTTTACTGCAAGGATAGAAAGACCATAGTGGGCCCAAAAAAAAAAAAAAAAAAAAGAGAAAAAAAAAAGAGAGAAAAAAGAAAAAAAAAATTGTTTGTTCTTAGTCCTTGATAGTTAGACATAAGTCCAATGATGAAATAGATTGCTTTAAGGTGAAACCTTAGAAATGATAAACTCTTGATGTGCTTTTATCTGATACTTTGAGTGATTGATCTATGTTAGACTCGTAAGCACTTGATTATGGTTCTTAGCGGTGAAAACCTGAGTAGCTGGCAAGGTGACTAGTTGAAGAAATTATAGGTCGGTGAATGACCGTTTGCTTAGATGTCTATCTTGATTTGCTTATGTTATGATGTGTGGTATGGTTGAAAATGAATGAAAAGTCTCTGAAGAAAAGATTTGAACCACTTATAACCAATAAGCGTGAAGCTACCCATGGGCGAGTATTAGGACCACCATGAGGAGAAATGCTACCTTAAAGGGTAGGTGTGTTGAAAAAAAAAAGAGAAAGAAAAAAGAGAAAAAGAAGAAGTTCAAAATGAATGAAAAGAAAAAAAGAAAGAGATAAAAGAGAAAGAAAATCATACCACATTGAGCACAAAAAAAGCAATTGCAGGCATAATTGAGACATCTAGGTTGGTTTGACCCATCGATCCCGATTATTGACGAAATCATTGAGTTAGCTTACCTGGGGATGAATCTGCGAAGGAACCTTTGCACACACACACTTTGAGTCTGGCATAGATCATTTATTCAAAGACTTGGATTTGAGTTGCATTGAGTGTTTTGAAGGTTCTCTGGTTTCATTACTGAGCATTCTTTGAGGACAATGATATGTATAACTATTGGGACTATTTTGTAGAATGTGATATGGCATGATGATATGGAAGGCCCCACCATGTGGTTCATCTTGATCAAGTACAAAACAGCAGAGAGCAGAAAGATAAATCAAGACTGGGGGCGACCAGTCTACTACATCGTGAATCAGGGACATAACAAGATAGTGGGTCATGAGACTAGAGAGAATGCCGAGCAATCACCTGGAGAACTGGCGGAAAACCTAACCCAGCGGGATAGGAAAATCATTCATGCATGCATGCATACACGTAACATATTTTGCATTCTTTTTTGTGTTTGTTTTGTTTTTCACAGGTTTCAAAGAAGAAAAAGAGAAAGCGGTAAAGACAAGCCAACCAGAATCAGCAACATACGAGTAGTAGTTTTGGGGATGAGTCCCAGGGCCGAGGCCCATATCAGTATCAGCATGGGGCGAGGCCCATATCAGTATCCGTTTGGGGCGAGGCCTATATCAGTATCAGCATGGGGCGAGGCCCACATTAGAGTCAGCATGAGGGCAATGCCCATATCAGTATTCGTTTGGGGATGAGTCCCGGGGTTGAGGCCCATATCAATATCCGTTTGGGGCGAGGCCCACATCAGTATTGGGGCGAGGCCCACGTCAGTATCAGTTTTGGAGCAAGGCCCACATCAGTTTCAGTTTTGGGGCGAAGCCCACATCAGTATCAACTCAAGGCTGAGGCCCACATCATCAGAATTTGGAATGAATCCAGGGAATGAATCCCAGGGCTGAGGCCCACATCATCAGATTTTGGAATGAATCCAGGACTGAGGCCCACATCGTCAGAATTTGGAATGGATCCAGGGAATGAATCCCAGGGCTGAGGACCACCTTATCAGAATTTGGAATGAATCCAGGGAATGAATCCCAGGGCTGAGGCCCACGTCTTCAGAATTTGGAATGAATCCCAGGGCCGAGGCCCATATCGTCAGAATTTGGAATGAATCCCAGGGCCGAGGCCTACATCAGCATCAGTTTAGGGCGAGGCCCACATCAGCATCAGTTTGGGGCGAGGCCCGTATTAGCATCAGTATCAGTCTTGCCGGGTATGGCACTCTAGGGGCGAGGCCCACATCTTTATCAGTATGAGTCTTGCCGGGTATGGCATTCTGGGGGCGAGGCCCACATTACATCAGATCAGTCCTGCCAGATATAGCATTCTGGGGGCGAGGCCCACATAGCATCAGATCAGTTTCTGCCGGGTATGGCACTCTGGGGGCGAGGCCCGCATTACTTCAAATTAGTTTCTGCCGAGAATGGCATTCCGAGAATGGAGATTTTAGTCCGAGAATGGACAGTCCAGGAATGGACAGCTCGAGAATGAGCACGCCGGGAATGGCACTCCGAGAATGGAGATTTAGTTCGAGAATGGACAGTCCGGGAATGGACAGCTCGGGAATGAGCACGTCGGGAATGGACCACCACACGGTGACAGTTCTAGAATGGACTTCATCACACCACAACACATCAACGGTTCGGGAATGGACCACATCCGGTGACGGTTCGGGAATGGACCTCATCACACTATATCACAGTCACACTTCGGGAATGGAGATCGGTTCGGGAATGAATCTCATCACACCACATCACTCTAGGGGCGAGGCCCACATCAGTATCAGTTTGAGGGCGAGGTCTCTATTGTCAGCGATATTGGGTCGAGATGCGTGCCCAGGGCCGAGATGCGTGCCCCCGTTGTCGGTTGTAGTTCCGGGCCGAGATGCGTGCCCAGGGTCGAGATGCGTGCCCACTACATCATATTCAGGGCGAGGTCCCTCTTGTCAGCGGTATTGGGTCGAGATGCATACCCAGGGCCGAGATGCGTACCCCCGTTGTCGGTTGTAGTTCCGGGCCGAGATGCGTGCCCAGGGTCGAGATGTGTACCCACATCATCAGTTCGAGGGTCGAGGTGCCCTATTGTCATTAGCAGTTTCGGGATGCGTCCCAGGGCCGAGGTGCCCATCACACAATCAACTCAGTTCGAAGCAGCAGGCAGACCAGGTGGCAGCTGGCGAGCCAGGTAAGTGAAAATGCATTGCATGTACTTTGATAGGATTGTCATTGTCACACACTGCACAAGTCCCATCAAAGTGGGGGCGACTGTAGGCATTGCATTTTTACACATTAGCCCGATGATGAGTCTCGTATGGAGACACTACCTCTTTAGTTGTGAAAGCCGCGGGAAACGGATGTTGGAAGGGTAAAGTTGGAAATTAGCATTTTGTCAGATTTAACTCGCTTGTTTCGTTTCGGGTTCGCTTGTTGGACCTCTGTTTTAAAACACACCAACCCATTAAAACACATCTCACAAATTAAATAATTAAAATATTTAAAACACATCTCACAAATTAAATAATTAAAACCAATTAAAATTAAACTTAAATTAAATTAAATCACATTCACCAATTAAATTGAACTTGAAATTAAATTAAATTAAATTCCTAATTTAAATAAATCACATTCCTAATTTAGTTAAATCACCTACCAATTTAAATAAAATCCCATGGATTCCTTGCCTAATTAAACTAAATCATATCCTAACTAAAAAGAATAAATCAAATCACTTCCTTAATTATAAGATTCTCCCTATCACATTTTAATTAAAAGATATCTCTCAATTACACACAAATCCTATTCCTTCTCCAACAAGGTAAACCCTCTCCCTTGGCCTATAAAAATAACCCTTCTCCACACAATTCAAACCCTGACAGATTCACACAAAAATCACAAACAAAAAGAATAAACCCTAAGCTTTCACATAAATCCCCTTGCCATAAATTCATATCTCCACTAGCCGCATATCACTGCCTCTTCACGCTAATTTCCCCTTGACTCTCACGCTAATAGCCCATATAGTCCACGCCAGCAGCCCCTGCCTCTTCTCGCTAATCACTCCTTCGCCCACACCTGTCCCCTTCACTCATAAGCTGCATATCATCCCACTACTTCACGCCTAGCAGGCCCTCCACCGATTGCTCACGTCCTCACAGCCTGCCATAAACCCTTCACGCCTAAATTCCCCTCACAGGTCTGCCCCCCTAACTCAACTCCACTAACCGACTACAACTTGAACACCCATTCTCATCAAACAACACTCATCAACCCTACATGGAACTCCACCGACGCAAAACAAATAACCCCTAATGACCCACGTACCTAGCCCAGCCCTCCACTCACGCTCGACCACATAAAGCCCCTCCACAAACACTCAGCAACGTCCAGCAGCATCACGTTAATAGCCACGCCACATACCCCTCGCTTCACGCCACATAAAGCCCACTCAACCCCTCACTGACCAGCCCCATTGCCGCACAGACCACCTAAAAACCACCCAAAACAGTCCTCGAATGAACCCAAAACTGCACCTAAAAACCACCCAAAACAGTCCCCGAATTAACCCAAAATAGTGACCAGAAAATACAACTTAAACAACAGTGAAACGGAGTAAAAACAACAGCCCGAACGGCAAAACAGCGAGGAAAGACGTTGAGTTGGTGAACCGAAAGAGTTGCGGATCATTCACCCTTCCAACAGACGTGTAACGCCCTTTCTTGAGACGACAAAAGAGGTTAGACCTGAGGGCACCCTATTATTTATTATCTTTCGTTTCTTTTATTTATTTTAAAATATTATCGCATGAGAGTCGATTGAGGCATGATGTGAATGTTGGATGAGCGGGGTATGTGTTCCCTTTTGTGGTATATCGGATGGAAATCCGGACGTAAATTCTGTAGCCGATTCCGAATGGACGGTATTGCGGTCTGCACTCGGGATACAACGCCACGTACCACTTAAGAGACACGTATTTCGTCTCATCCAAACTTGTGTTTGAGCATGTTGTAGTTTGTAGGTTATTTATTTATTATTTAAAGCATGATTTAGCCTACTTTATTATTTATTGTCAAAACATGATAATGTTATTTTTATGCATGATATTTTATTTAGTTTATGGTTATGTTTAAATAGTTATTTGTTTATTTTGATTTAATGGTTCAATGTGCTCATTGTGTGATTCTATGTGTTTGCCGTTTAAAGACTTATTTTCAAGCATGCAAACTTAGATTATGAGTTATTTTGATGAATGCATACTAGACGTAGATTACCCTTGAGCATGAATGTTGAAATAGATTCGGTTAGTTTATTGCACAAATCATATCATCACAAGTGACATAAGTAAGGGACCATTCCGAACCCAACGGTTTGAGGTCTTCCCTTGCGAGGGGTGAGTGCGGCCTTAAATCTTTGTCCCGGTTCACACCAGGTGGCGACTCCATGTTATTTCGTACTCCCAACTAGGCCGCGAGCCTAGAAAAGCATCGCCCAGGTTCTGTTGTCTACAGTACGTACGTGTTCGGATAGTCCGACGACCGTATTTACTGCCAACATATCCGGGGATCTCATGGGTTACTTCCCGAAGATTCACCGATGACGTATGACTGACACTTTAATTAATCTGGGATTAATTATATGAGAGAGAAAATTAATCTGGGATTAATTACAGAGATATTTTATCTAGGATAAAATATTATTTAAAAAGAGAGAACGATTAATTTGGAATTAATCGATAAAATAATATATTCGATATATTATATGAAATTGGATTCCGACATGAAATTAAATTTAGAATTTAATTCAGGCAAGCGAATTAATTTAGAATTAATTTCCTTAGCGATGTGAATAGTGATTTTGCTAGTCATAATTATTTAATTACGTCGTAACGATAAATTCGTTAATTTAGAATTAGCGAACCCGAGCCCGGGAATGTTTGCGGGCGCACTCGCTTTGCAAATTTATGTGCGGCCCACAAGTCACATCTAGCGTCAAATCACTAATCAATCAAGTGATGCAAGTCACATCACTTTGAGTGAAGTGATGCTTGTCATCATTGATTGATGTGAATAAGTGATGTGAGTGGTTGATAGCATTTAATGCCATTTTGGAGCCAAATTTTGTTGACCTTTTTGAAAGGCTTTTTACAAAATTTTGATATATGTTTTTAATTGATTTTAGAAATCATTTAAGTGTATTAGATACACAATTCTCAACAACACACTCTCTTCTCTCTTTCCTTCTCATCTCTCACGGTCTTAGACCATTTTCTTATTCTAATTTTCTGCCAAAGCCGAGAATGGAGAAGAAGCATAAGGGAAATTTTGTGCCAAAATTTCCGGTGTGCTAGCATGCTTTAAGGGTCATCCTAAGGTGATAGGGAACTAATTTTGTGAGCATGGATTACACAACCCAAAGCTTGGAGCTTGGAGGACACCATGGCTGAAAATGGAGGAGCAAAATGGACCAGGAAGCCGAGAGCCACATGGATGAAAAGCTTGAAGTTTTGTTGTTCCTCGCGTCGCCACAACCGATCGTTGTAAGTATGATTCTGCCATGCTTTTACGAGTATTCACACATATATGTTTCATTGCTTGATTTGATCATTGGGACCTAATAGAAACCCAACAATATTAATTCTACGATTCCGAGCAACAAAAAATTTTTGTTGTTCGTTTTGCCACTTTTCTTGAAAAGAAATTTTTGAGAGAAAATGGGAATTGTAGAGTGATTGATCTTGATGAGTTTGATCCCAACATTAAGGAACCTGAGATGGAACCAGAGATCCAATTTGGAGAAGGATCTACAACATAAGTTTTACGTAAGTCAAATAAAATATCAAAGCCTCTTGAGAGATTGTTTTTAACATTTGATGTGAGCCTTGATGTTCTCCTCTTGGAGGAAACAGATCCGACTATGTATAAAGAAGTGGTATTGGATATCGATTCGGGAAAATGGCAGGAAGCCATGAAATCCGAGATGGATTCTATGCATGACAATCAAGTCTAGGACTTAGTTGAACTTCCTGAATGAGTTAAACCTATAGGATGTAAATGGGTTTACAAAAGGAAGCGAGGGCCCGATGGAAATGTGGAAGGTTACTCTCAATAATCCTGGGATTGACTATGAGGAAAATTTTTCACCAGTAGACATGCTAAAATCCATTAGGATTCTTTTATCCATTGTTGCATATCACAAGTATGAGATATGACAGATGGATGTGAAAACCGCTTTCCTAAATGGATTCCTTGATGAGGATATCTATATGGAACAACCAGAGGGTTTCATATCTAGTGAGACTTCAAACTTGGTTTGTAAGCTCCAAAAGTCTATTTATGGACTTAAACAGGCATCCCGAAGCTGGAATCATCATTTTTATGAGATAATTAGATTATCTGGATAATTAGATTATCTGGATTCATCAAGAACGAGGAGGAACCTTATGTCTATAAGAAAATGAGTGGGAGCATGATAGTTTTCCTAGTCTTGTATGTAGATGACATCCTTATTATAAGAAATGATATAGGATTGATGCAAAGTGTGAAAGCCTACCTTTGCAATAACTTCTACATGAACGATATGGCTATATACTAGGTATAAGGCTCTACCGAGATAGAGTTAGGAAGCTTATAGAGTTGTCGCAATCGACGTACATAGATAAGATATTAGAAAGATACGGTTTTACCAACTGCAAGGCAAAAAATATACCTTTCCGATATGGCATACATCTTTTGAAGAAAATGACACCTTAGACTGAGGAAGAGAGAGTTAGAATGTCTAACTTGCCATATGTTTCTTTCGAAGAAAATTATCAGTGTGACCATCTGATATCAATCTGATCCAGGTAATGATCATTAGACAGCCGTGAAACATATCTTGAAATATCTTAAAGGTACTATGGATAATTTTCTGATATATGGAGAAGATAAGCTATAAGTTAAGGGTTATACAGACTCCAACTTCCAAGGAAATCCGGATGAGAGAAAATCTACATCAGTTTACGTATTTACCCTTAACGGTGGTGGAATTAGTTGGAGATTTTCAAAGCAAGGCTCAACAGCTGATTCTACCACTGGGGCAGAATTTATAGCGGCTTCAGAAGCTGCTAAAGAAGCTGTATGGATTATAAATTTTATCATAAAACTTGGCGTTGTTCCTAGTATTGCGGATTTGATCCCATTTACTGTGATAATAGCGGAGCCATTGCACAGACTAAGGAGCCGAGAGCGCATTCCAAGTCTAAACACGTGTAAAGGAAATACTGCGTAATTAGAGAGATAATTGATCGAAAAGACATAGTGGTCTTGAAGGTTCAAGGACTAGACAACATAGCAGACCCGATTACAAAGGCCTTACCTCCTAAGTTATTCGATAAACATGTGGAAGAGATGAGACTGTAGTACCATCCAGATTGGCACTAAGCAAGTGAGAGTTTGTTAGAGTTGGTTCTTGGAGTGCCAATTCGAATTGTATATTTTATTATTTATTAATAAAATAACTACATTTTCATTTAATATCTTATTAATGGTATTGTCATTATGCATATTAGATTGATGTATAGATATACTAAGAATGACATCGACCTTAAAATAGTCTTATAGTAATACTGGACACTAGGTGGTCCGAAATTGGAATAAGTATTACTATTGTAAACTATTCTTAAAGTAAATATTTCTAGTCGTTGGTTTTGGAATACGATCGAATTCCTATAACCTAGAAGACTAGCACATGTCGTATATTGGAATTAGAGTTCTAATGGTTAAACCCGATGTACCATGAGCTTTGGAAACTCATATAGACATGTGGGTATTGGTTGGACTGAATACTGAATGACTCACAAGTGATTCATAATAGTTGGAAGTACACACCACTGTCAATAGGAATCTCCTCGAGTCGAGTAGCATATGTAATCCTTTGACTATAGGATAACATTGATTTTACATGAGATCCTCCAAACTTTGATGCCATGTATGTCAGAAACCTTTCATGGTCTGGCCTTTAGATGTTTGTTGGGTGTGGATCGATGCACTCAGTAATCAAGTGCGAGTCAAGATAGGATCCGTCAGCCCGTATGCGTACCATAAGGGGTTTAAGTATCAATGTGAGTAAGTCACGATTCTTAAGACTTTGTCCAAAGCCGATCACCTAAGGTGGATCACATAAGTTGTAAAGAATCATGGACATGTCGACATTAGATGTGTGCTTTTGAAACTTGACAATGTATTCTATGTTTCCTAAGCAAAACTCGGATAGCCTACGACAGGAGGATTGTTAAATATATGTGATGACCTCGACTTGTATAGTTCTGAAAGGTCGTCCGTGTTCTTCATAAATTCAGAGGTGGCCGAATTGCGTATATATTAGCTAGGCTTATATGACGAACATGTCTGAAATTAGAGAGTCCCAATATGAAGTGTACTCGTTGAGCACTTAGGTAGCCTATTAATTTTGATAAAAGATAATATTCGATATTATAATTATCAACCAAGATAATCAAGTGTTATTGGATAACATTGATTATTTACTTTGACCTAATTGGATTAATTGAATTAATTCAAAAATAACACAAGGGCTTCATTGTAAAATCATATTATCTTTACCATTTGAGGATATTATGGTAATTGTAAGTATGTAATAATATGTGGTTTTGGCTTGATTTAATTGGATTAAATCAAAGCGGCAAACATTGAATTAATCAATTTCCTAATCCTTGTCTTGATTTAATTGGATTAAATCAAAGTAGTAGACAATGGAGATTAGTCACACCTAATTATACATATTTGGACAAATTATATTAAGCCCATATAAAATTTGATTATAACTTTTATTAATTAAAAATTACCTAAGTTTTGCTATAAATAGCAAGCTTTTAATTAAGAAAAGCAAAAGCTTGAGAAAACTAAATACAAGCAAGAATTAGAGAAATTAGCCTAAGTTAGAGAAGTGTTTAGAGAAGCTTTGTGAGGTCTCTAAACATTTCATCTAGGAGAAATCAAGATTGGATCTTGGGGTGAAGCTTGCTAGCATTGGAATCAAGATTGGATCTTGGAGTAAAGCTTGCTAATCCTTGGAAGTTCTCCAAATATTTCAACAAAGAGAAGTAGATTGGATCTTTGAATCAACCTTGCTAGGTAAGTTTAATCTTCTCCAAAAGCTATATTTTTCATTAATGAGACATATAGTGTTGAATTATGTATTAGATACATAATGTTGAAATTAGGCTAATTAATTATGTTAGGATGCTTTGGAAGTATAAACACAATGTGCTTGTAATTGGGTCAAAATATTTATGTTAGACATAAACATAAAATTAGAGTTTGGAACTCTAGATTAAAGCTTAGAGCTATGACTATCATTCTAGAATCACTTGACCACATTTGGGTGACCTAGAATTGTTCACGAGACATTTCTTATTGGGATTCTAATTTGGTTTGTGTATTGGATTCAAAATTTACGCAAGTGTGTATTTAGAATAAATTTAATATTTTTGTAACAGTATTTGATATTTTGAAAATTTTGAATTTTGTTCCATAACATGTGTTGATGTTAAAAATTAATTTTGAATATTTTTGAAGTATTTAGGGTAATAGACCCTAATTCCTTCAACTCTCTGGAAAGAGAGCTAAAGGAATTGAAATGAAAAGAATTTAAAAAAAAAATATGAAGAGCATTGGACGCTACAATACCCACGTGCACTGTAGCGAGAACTGTAGCGCGTACAGTTATCCGCGCACTGTAGAGCACGCAGTACGCGCTATGTGCGTTGAATTTTTTTTCCTCGTTTTTAAGTTTCTAGACTCCGATTCAACCCTGGTTTTTTCCTTTAAACTTGTAATAGAATATAGTATTTCATTAAATTATTTAAAATTACACCCATGCTTGATATCCACTAGTTAGACCTATTTCTGCTGCGCGGGGCACCGATCCGACCCTAGGGATTCCACATCTGCCCAACAAACTTGGTACTAGGCCAAGTTCATCACCGCCAACATCTTGGCAAAATACCCTTGCATGGGCAGGGGTAGGCCCATGTCGAAGAAAGCCGAGCAAAACACCACCTGGAGATAATGGACCGGCTGGCCTGATCCATATCATCTGAAACATCCAACGTGATTTCTTTGGGGATGCTAAACCTCTCCCAAAGTTGGGACAACTCAGTCCTGGTTATGGTGGAAGCTCTGTCCATGTCCAAATTTATGAAGTCCAAAGCATGAGGAGTTGGTGCAGGTCGGGGTTCTATTTTGTTATATGATTGGTTTTCTTCTTCAAATGAAGTTGGTATGGTGTCGTAGTCACTACTGACCACTTCGATCGGCTTGATCGGATGTGAGGTGGGAGCCTCGGGAGGTAACATATTGAGAAGTGTTGCAGAGGAAGATTCAGAATCTAACATTCCTAAAGAAGAAACCAGATGGAGAAGGTTAGTTCAAAGTAACTTGAGTTTTTAAATCTACTTCTATGGTTAGTAGAGCTTAATATGCATATTTAGGATTTTTTATGCCATTATCCATACCAAATGATTAACCGTAAAAAGCTCTAAGTACCATAACAATGGAAAAATAGTAAAATTACAAACACTATCAGGGCAAACACGCCAAAAAACCTAAAAACACATGATTTCTACATACAAAAACAAACCCAAAAACACACACCCATATATCCCCATGATGACCCGAAACACATGTGTATATAGACAGGAAAATCAGAATCAACATTAACCCACCAAAAAACCTGAAAATATCATAAGAAAATAATCAGAGTTTATCAGTGTCATTGCATGTTAACATGAGGAAAATAAAGGGAGTAGTCAATGAAGAACTTACTTAATGTATTGGAGGTTGGTGATGAAGGAAAATGCTTGAAGTTTTTGAAGAAGCACGGGAGTTGCAGAGGTCACCTGGAATTCAAAACACCGTTTGAGAGAAAGATGAAGTTGTAAAGTTGAAGAAAGAAGAGGAACGACCTTTAAATAGGTTGCTCAGGCTTATTTTGGTAGTCAGATTGAAGCAAGAATAAGGGATTGATGACACTTGTGAGGGAAATCACAAGTGTTTCAAATAAAATGATTATATTAAAGCCACGACCTCGGTTGATCACAGTTGTCCGAGTTTGGGTGTGCAAGTCCTAGATGTGTGACACCTGGCATCTTGGGGGGAGATGAAACATAAGATGATTTGATGAGCATTTAAGGAAGACCATTATGCCTTCACATTTTTCCTAAGGGTGATTTAGGAACCCTATGAGAACTTTTCAGTTGGCGGCGAAAGAAAGACAATCAATATAAAAAGGGAATCTTTGGCAATATACGCAGTAACCTAACCTGAAGAGTATGGTTGTCGGAGTATTTGTAAGAAGCCATAATCCGAGGTCATTGGATCGGTTTGTACCACCATCTTTTATAAAGTTTTCGACATCAACTCACCAACTCGTTGATACCGAGAACTATGGGACAAATATTGATTTTGGGTTTTCACCCTGAAGAGGTTCAAATACTGAGAAGTGATAGAATGAAGTTTGTATTTGGCCAAGAGAGGATGATAAAGGGCCAATGGCTTAGAGAGGTTGAAGTTGGACAAATAGGCCCGACCCTATTATATGAAGAAGTTCTCCCAAGGGTAGAACCTGTTGGTGACGAAGCAAGTTGGAATACTGACCAGACCTAAAGAAGAAATGATGGATTTAGCAGTATTTGAATATCTGTAGAAGCCGACTTGATGAGGTCTATGTGATTATAACTCGACTTGGTTAAAGAAGTCATGAAGTTTGACCAAACATCATTAACCTCGGTATGCCGACCTGAGGAATAGAGTTGTGATCACATGTCAACCTGTGTTGAAGTCGTAACATATGCCCTAGTTGAAAGGATAAACTTCTAGAAGGCTAATGATTATTGTGGGAAAACAACAGTTCTTATTGGAAGTAACCATTGCCAGCCGCCATAGGGCGATACGATGGCAGGAAGTGGCAGAGTAGAGCCGCCATAGTTCGGTGCAGTGACAGTAAAATTGACTATTCTGATTAGCGCATTTAAAGGTAGTTGAGGAGAGTTGTGATGACAATGATGGCAATGTGACATGAGCTGACATCATAGGCGGTGGAATAATGAATTTGGAAGCCTATATAAAGGGGTTGAAGATTCAGATTCAAGGGATAAAAAATTTCACATCTTACAACTTGTAAAAGAGTGAAGAGCTTAAAAACTAGTGATAAAGAGAGAAATTTGGTCGGTTACTTGACCAAGTGAGTCAATTATAACGGTCATATAAGACCCAATGTGTTGTAAACCCTTTGTAAGCTTACTACCTAACTTGCAACTCGGGTCGGTCTTGGTCATGAGCAGTAATAAAGTACCCTTATTTCTCACATGGACGTAGGTTGGAGCCACTCTCCACCGAACCACGTACGTCATTGTCTCTATGATTTATCTGTCTGCTTGCTAAGTTTGCTTTGATTCCCTACTAACCAAACAAATTCACTGCTGAGGGAGATTTGTTCGAATGGTTGATTTTATATGTTGTCATTGGAATGAATTGGAACTAATTAACAACTTTATTGGAATCTTTATAGCTTAATGGCGTTCAAGGCTAAAGTAATTGTCCATGCAAAATTTGGCACAGCTTCTAATAGTTTGGTGTCCCATTCTTCAGAAAATCATTATTCTTTAGAATAAAATGTATAATATTGTTGTGGCTTTTCTGACTTTCTGTGAATTATTCGGTTCCTTGTACAATTTTGTTTTTTGAATTGGTTCATTATAAAAAAATGTATTATTATTTTCATTTATAAAGTCTCTTTGACAATTACAAGTGAATACTTAATATCTGCTCTGAGAAGTCCTTAATTCCAATTGTCAAACTGTTAGTTCCATTTTTATTGGCAACGTCCGTAACAAAACAAGTTCAATTGAGTTGTAATAAATCTTGAAGATCTAGGAGTAATTGGATAAGTATTTGGACAAAATCTGATGGAGTTATCCGAGCGATGTTCACTCTTTTGAATATTACAGAAAGTTTAGAGCTCCAATTGATATGAGGTCAGTTGCATTGGAAATTAGACTCTAAGATGATCGCTTACATATAAAGAACGCATGATTTGGCCAAGGGATGAGAAAGTTACAAGTGTTTTAGGTTGCACTTGAAAACCAGTCCGCGACCCGCGTTCGTGTGGCATTCGTATTTTCGTTCGAACGTTTTGAGGAAGAAACTTTGCGTTTGAAGTGCGTTCGAATGTCCGTGCATAAGTAGGATACTTTAGACACGTTTTTAAGCCAAAATAACACTAGGAAACCCTTTTCCTTTGCCCTACCTATATAAACAAACATTGAGCCACATTCACAAGTGTTGAAAACACATTATATTGAGCCTAAACACATTCTTAGTTTTCAATCTTCTTGTTCTCACCTTGAAGACTTATTTGCTTTTCTTGTCTTCTTTGTTTGTGGTGAGATTGATCTTTGTTAAACCATCAACACATCAAAACCCAATTTCCTAAACCTTCAGAGCTCTCAAGGAGGAAGATTGGTAGTCAGAGTTCCGGCGTGCTTACAGAGTTGACCTGCTCAGAGACTTCAGAGGTTTTCAAGAAACCATGGGGTACGGGCTCGAGGAGTTCTTCGAGTTCTTGCAGTCTAGAGGTACTAGAGTCGGTGGAGTTGTTACCATAGGTTTTTTACCATCACTGTAAGTTTTGCTCTTTATAGTGGATTTGGGCTGGTAGCCGAGATACCCAGAGTGGTTTTTTACTCACACGAGTTTTCCACTTCGTCATCAAAATAACTTGTATTGATTTTGTTTGGTTTATATTTATTTTTTGTATTATTATTTATTGCCTGGATATTTTGCTTTGATCTATAATTACGTAGATATAAAGTTGGGTGGTTGTTAATTTTATTAATCCATAGTAATATTAATTAGGACTTGTCTTAGTTAATTGTGATAAATTCTGCATAGGGTCAGAATCTAGGATAATTACAAAGTTTCAATTGGTATCAGAGCCTGAACTCGATCCTTGATCCTTATAACTATGGATAGAAGTCAACCCTTAAATTGTCTCACATTCTTTGATGGGACAAAATATTTATATTGGAAGGTTCGCATGAGAGCGTTCCTGAAATCCTTAGATGAGAGAGTCTGGATGACAGTAGAGTACAAGTGGAAACCTCCCATGGTTATGATTGATGGGGTTGCTTTACTTAAAGATAACTGACCTGGACTAAGGATGATTTTGACGATGGTAACAAGAATAACAAGGCAATTAATGCCATTCATGCTACTGTTTGTTCTGCTAAGTATAGAAGAATCTCAATGTGTGAGATAGCCAAGGATGCATGGGACATCCTGCAGACTGTGCATAAAGGCACATTGTCCGTTAGAAATAATAGACTTCAGGATCTAGCTACTAGGTTTGAGGTCGCCCAGATGAAAGATGATAAGACATTTGATGAGTTCTATGCTGAGATTAACAATGTCGTTAACTCAAGCTTTAACCTAAGTGAGACTATCCCTACCGGTAGGATAGTTAGGAAAATCCTTAGATCCCTGCCTGATAAGTTCCTACCCAAGATCACTACCATCGAAGAGAGTAATGACCTTGATCAGCTTAAATTAGATGACCTCATAGGAAAATTGCAGGTTTATAAGAAGAAACTTCATGGTTATAAAAAGCCAAAAACTATAGCGATGAAGATCGTGAAGGAAGTTGTTCATGATCCATTAAGTGATGACGATGATAGCCTCACGAATCATGATTTGGCCATGTTTGAAAAGAAGCTTAAGAAATTTCTTAAGCTAAAAAAGAGTGGTCGTGATATAGATATGAATGATAAGCCTAGTGAGAGTATGTATAGTATGAGAGAGTTTAGAGAGGATATAGGTAGTAGACCCAATGGTATCCAGTGCCAAGAATGTGAATGATATCGGCACATTAGATCTGAGTGCCCACATACCTTAATGCTAAAGGTAAGGAAGCCATGGCAGCCTCTCTTAGTGATTCAGAAGGTGGTTATACTTCTGATGAGTCTCCTAAGAATAAGAGCAACTAAATGGATTTTGTTGCTAGTGTGACTAATGAGAGAGAGAATGATGTTAATGATGCTGATTAGGAAGCCTCTCTCGATGAGTCTGTGATGAGGATAGTCTTCAGGTAGCTTATACTGAACTATTTAATGAGAGTTTAGCTATCAAGAAGATGAACATAGAGGTCAATAAAAGGCTGAGGGAAGTATAGGTAGAAAAGAATGAAGCTCAAGCTAAGTTTGAACACAGCCTTGTGATGATTGATGACCTCGAGGAGAGGAATGAAGGTCTAGTTGATTGAATCAAAACCTTAGAAACTGAACTTGAAGATGCTAGAACCCAGTTGTCTGAATTTTCTAGTGGGAATAAAAAACTAGATTGCATGTTAGGGATTAGCTTTGAGCCTAATTAAAATAAGGCGTCATCGTCTAGAATTGTGTCTGTCCCTCCTAAACATGACTTAGGCAAGAAGCCTGTTGAGTGCAGTCATGTCATTCCTCATGATGTTCCTCGTCCTGTGACCCAACCTCAATCTAGAGGTGTTGTGGGTAAACTTCGCTCTCATCCGAGGTTTGTGTCTGTTTGCCATCATTGTGGCAAGATAGGACATATTAGGCCACAATGCTTCTTGTTGCGTAGACACAAGAAAAGGCATAGGATTGTGTTGGGGTTTTAAGCGGCAATTCCGGGTAAACGCAGCGGAACGCGGAAAATCAAAATTTTCCAATTTCAATAATTTTTCTTGGGTTTAATTACTCAATACTTTAAAAACTGAAATTTTACCTCAAAAAATCAGATTTTTCATTAGTTGCCGTTTAGCCCATAAACTTTATATTTTATCATTTTAGTCCTAAATTGTCAAATACAATTTCAATTGATTTCAAATCAATCCCAAAATGATTTAAACATGTCTTATACATGAAAATACAAATTTGCGATTCAAGAAACTAATTTTTCAAATTACCGAAAGGTCCCTCAAGTTTCCAAGATTTGCACTTTAGTCCAAATTGGTTCAAAACCACTCAAGATCAAGTCCAATCAACACCAAAATTAATATGCATCATATATACATCATTAATTAACACATATATGAAAAACCCCAAATTTGGGAAGGGTACCCTAATTTCTCAAAATTGTCCAATTGGCCAATTAACACCAAATTAATTAAATTTAACACTTTAATTCAATCCTTACTACACCAAACAAGTCTCACCACCATTGAACAACTAAAGAATAATTCTAGGTCATTTATAAGTGGCTAAACAACTCTAGAATGGCTACCAAGTTATCAAATAACCAAAAGTAAGCTTAATAATACTTAATAAGCTTCCTTTACTAAATACACATGCTAACACCTTTCATTCATGTTTCAAAAAAACTTATTACAAACCAAAGAGAATAGAGAAAACATGAAAACATCATATGTTGAAGTCTAAAGGAATAGAAATAATTTTCAAGTAAAGAAAATTATGAAATTACTTTAATTTTCAAGGTTTTCTTCACAAATCTCCTTTAGCCCTTTGTTTTTCTCTCAACTCCCTTTTTTTTTAATCTATTTTGAAGCCAAAAATTAAGCAAAAGAAAAAACTCAAAGCTTAAAACAAAAGGGCTTGACCGACTCTTAGGGGCAAAATAGGAATTTTCTATTTTTTTTGTAAATTTAATCAATATTAAATATGCCAAAAATCAAGTTGTCAACCATTTTAATTAATATATACACAAATGTACCAATTACATTTTTCCATATTAAAGTGAAAGGATATTTATATTTAATTAATCTAATTATTTAACAATTAAATAATTGGATAATTACAAATATAAATATCCAAATATATGTATAATATTTACATTAAATATTTCATAATACATATATTTGTGACAAGTGTTAAATACTTTATTTGACAATTAATTAATGTGAATTTAATAAAATCAATCATTTAAATCAAATGCACATTAATTAGGAAATAACCGGAAAAATCCTTAAAGCATGTATTTATCGTTTAACCGTTAAACGATCTATAAATAATCAATATTATTTACAAAGGTAGCCATCGTGCTCTACGAGTATGTTTCATTAATGAGACTCTCTAGATTCAGGCATATCCGTCATGAAATCCAATTTCGTGTCCATAATCTACCCACTCGTAAATTATGACGAACACAAATAAACTCTCCGAACCATACAGGTCGAGGTCACTGCATACGTATAATCCTTCCGTCACAGGTATCCGGATTATCCCAGATATAGATATAAATGTCAAATCTTTATAGGTATAATCTCGTCGAACAATTCTGTTAGCAATCTCTTAAAATAATTAGAACTAACTTCTAAAGTGTACCACGGGCCCATGGATTTAACAGATTGCTAATTCCTTAATAGATACCTATGCTCTGTACACAGAACTGATGGATCATATCTTGATACACACAGGATATCCTGAGGATCAGTCCACACCCAACGAACAGGCAGAGGTCTGATCTAAATAGAACGGTGACATGACTGCCATCAAAGTGTGGAGGATGCCTCATACATCCACAGTGGTACCTCAAGTCAGAGGATCACTATGCTCACTCAACCCGAGAAGATTCTTATTGATGTTGGTGTACCATCTATTGAGAATCTTCGGTGAGTCATTCAATGTTTTTCCGATCTAAACACCTATGTGTCTATACGAGTCTCCTGAGACTCATGGTTCATTGAGAAATCATTGGAATCCAATATTCCAATATACAACACATACCGGTTTTAGCGGGTTTACTTACTGACCAAGTAATTGTAAACCTTGACCGGGAACAGTTAAAAAATGATACTGTTATGATACTGCTCAAT
The DNA here is from genome assembly GCA_019454045.1 of Zanthoxylum bungeanum. NCBI lineage: Eukaryota > Viridiplantae > Streptophyta > Magnoliopsida > Sapindales > Rutaceae > Zanthoxylum > Zanthoxylum bungeanum. The sequence continues at coordinate 97,396 of SKCR01051698.1, forward strand.
GTCAGTTACGATACTTTTGCAACTGTATCATAACCAATCACTCTATGGTCATTTACGTCTTTACCATATAATTAAAGAATTCATATTATAGAAACTGTTTATTTTATTCATTAATAAAATATTTACAAGAGTATTTACATGGAAATACATAAGAAATTGGCGCTCAGAGCACCAACCCTAACAAAATCTCCCACTTGCTCTAGTGGTTAATCTATTTACATGGAAATACGTTATCTTTATATCAGTGGTTAATCCATTGCGGATTTACCTTTATATTCTAGAACACTAAAGTGTTTTATTATATAAAGATGATATTGAGATAAACACATTAGATGTGAATAACATAATTTATATTTTGAATATAAATAAAATCTCAAACATATAACATGATAAACATACAGCTCAAACTGATTTGATCAGAAGAAACTGATGTGGCATTGTTGTCTGGGACACAACTAAACAAGAGTCGTATATCCACACTTTCGAAGAGTGGGTACTAGGACTGATTTGATCCTATTCAAATAAAGTCTACGAATCTAGTTTATTGGGCAAAGTGCCTAAAACACATTTACTTGGTAAAAGTGTAAATGCCACCGATCCGTTAGCCCTAGTTCACAGTGAAGCAAGTGGGCCCATGTCTAGCTAGGCTAGAGATGGATATGAATATTTCGTGACCTTTACGGATGTGGCATCTCCTTATGGTTATGTGTTTCTTTAGGAACAAAAATCGGAAACTT